>CALNXK010000007.1:4522500-4735000 GCA_942486035.1 Porites lobata | reverse complement strand
GGGGAAAAAACTGATAGCGCAAAATGTTTTCAAGGAAGTTACTTTAGGTGACACTGTTCCTTATAGCTTATAGATACTGCATAGGTCCCATTATCCGGCCATGATAGGATCACAATACTAAAAACGATGCCCTATTTAACAAGGACCAATGCACCACGGAAACCTTACCATTTACTTTATTTTGTGCCCTGTCCCTCCCCCGCCGGGATAAATAGTACCATTAGTTTTGGTCTGAGACTTGCTGAGAAGAACTGCCGCTCTTTCTCTTTTCCCATCTGTCTTTCCCTCCAAGATGATCTTTGCCAAGCCTAGCCCTCACTTCTTTTCAACTTCTCGACACTTCATTCTTCACGTACTATTTTTAATTTCGCGAAAAACCAGTTGTTGAAAATTAAGCGTAAATACACTCTCGTGCCCATGTCATTCACCCTAAAGGCAAATATCATAAAGTGACCAGAAAAATCCCATAGCCGTCGCCTTTCTTCTTTTCTGCGCAATAAATTTGTCAGTTAGCTTCAAAGATCGCAGTTTTATCACTTCCGCCAGTAATATGTAGTAATTCCTTTTCATTTAGAAAAATTTGTTTTTGATATTTTTGTTGGGTAACAAGTGATTAGGCATACGGAAACACCACATTTTGGACGCAATCAAGAAGCAGTTATAAGTAAATTCCACTTTGACTTTTGCAACTACAGCACTCGTCGATCCTGATGGTACTGCTGTTACAGGTGACTAATAAACTAAAGGAAAGATAAGGGATGGAAAAAAAGAAAGACCAGGCAAACCGTCAGGGCAACCCAACGAGGATATAGTTCAAAACCACTTAACATAGCATTGTTGAACGTATTTTAGTATTCAAACGGTAGATATAGGAATATTTTTATCCCCTAAAAACTTTTCATCTGTTCGGATTTCCTAGCTGAAAGTCTAGTGATCCGAAAATTATAGGGATAAAAACTTACCTTCTCGAAAATTTCAGCCAGGAAAAGGCTCCCGAAAATTCTAGGTGGCCTTTTTTAGGGTAAAATCCGCTAAAAATGGGTAATTATACCATTTTGTAGATGTTCGAAAATCCTAGGAGAGTCAGGCAAGCAAGAAATTTTACAACAAATGTTCCGAAAATTCTAGATCTCAAATCGTCTTCCGAACAGATATTTTCCCGAAAATTGCCGTTGGGTGCCCCTGAACTGTACGCAGAATCTGCTAGAAATTTTTGTAGCGACCTCCCAGTAGGGATTCGCATTAAAAGGATAAAAAAAATGCAAACCACAACAATTATTCGTGCGAATCAAGGCGTGCCTCCGCAGGTCCAAATTAATTAATATCGTACGCTGACCAGCCTAACCACTTTGGGTGACACCTAGCAATGAAGGTGCGATCGAAAACTACATATGCATGGCGGGGAAAAATTTCACAAAGAAGAATATATAATGAGAAAAATAACAACAAAAAAGTGGGACTCGAGGAATCGCAGGTGTAATTACTAAATATCACGATGCTATCTTAAGAAAAACATATTATTCACCATTCCCACTTGATCCCCCGTGATAAATTATCAGAAGTAATAAGGACAAATTACCTTGCCGAAGTTGATGAAACCAAACTTTTGAGTCAAGTTTGTTTTCACCCGTAGATGAAAGCATGACTTTTCTCAGAAAAAAATCCATGTTATGATTACTGCAAAACTGACAGAACGAAATAACTTCTCAGATCAGCGAAATTCAATCAATGATGAACAGTGCCGAAAAAAGTGACGGCTTAATTCCCACACGGAAAACATAATTTCATCAAACCTTCACACTTAGTCGAGCCTGTGATAAATTAAGAGAATATTACATATGGATTGTATAAACCTGGCTGTTTTCTTCAATCAGTATACATGTATCTCCTGGTATCAGCTCGGTCAGTGAACTCGGGGTCAACCGAGAAACTCCAATTAAAAATCAAAGAAAAATTATTGCTCTTTGAACCGGCTTCATGTCAGAGTTACCCGAAGCAGTGTGAGGCTTGATTCTAAGCCATTTCCCTCTTTTATTTTACAGTATGGGAGAAACTCTTCAAGCGTCTTTCCCGTTATTTAAATTCGGATCTAGAATTTAAAGCTTTACGGTGCGGCATCATCTGTTAGGTTGTTAAGTGCAGCTCTAGCTATGCATGAGTCTGCCCGCCGGAGAAACTAAGATTCACTTGCTGGCCAGTGTATGCAGCTGCCCCTTATCAGGTAACTTTTACCCTCCCGTCAGTGGCAGCTAAGAAAGCCGCATGTTTTCAATTCAGTGGTATTTTACCGGGTACATTACTGTGAGGGGTTTTCCCACTCAGGCGTTCAGTGCACTGAGGTCATAAACTGTGTATCTAACGCTTGAATCTCGACCCGATAAAACTGTGGCAAGCCATCGAAGAAGGTCGAGCTCACCGTGAGGAGAAAAGAAAAAATTTGTGGAAATTTCTGTAATGAGTGTTTAAATAGCGTCAAAAAGGTGTAATTTTACCTTTTAATGCCGGTGATGATGAAAAGATGACCATCATTTGAATAAGTATAGAATGTTATAAAATGCATGTGGACACTTCAATAAAATCATTGGCTGTGGGCAGCTTTTAGCGTAACGGCGGGTTAAACTAAAAACTCAGTGGATACAGGCAGATTCCTGGAACACTGATTCTCGGCATATTTTGTCTTTGTACTTTAAAGAACAACGTCAAATGTACAGATTCAGGTATTTCGAAGAGAGCATGACTGCATCACGAACTGTGAATGACTACAGACTGTCCCTAAGATTCTTTTCTACCAAAAGGAAACTTTCCGATACGGATCCAAGTCCTATGGTGAAGCCATGGAAGTGAAAGCTCAGTTTGCAAAAGTGAATTTGATTTTTTCCCCAAACGAATTTCAAAGTAAGGTTTTATCGCATGTGAATGAATCGAAGTAAGATCACATTATGCAGACGTCTATCAGCTACGTGCAGTAACCGAACCTTATCGAGCACAATAGGTCCTTGTAAAGTTAAAGGTCATAGCATTCGCATCTAATATTTGTTTAAGTGATTATGGTGTTGATGACCTTTAAGAACTATGTCTGATAACTAACTTAAATCTAATCCTAATAAACATTCCATTCTAAAAACCGCGCAAAATCCCGTAAAAGTTATTTGTATCCCGACAACTTGTAAATAAAAAGGAACCTTATGGTCTTTTTAAAAAAACACAAAAACACTTGAAGCCGGCGCCCTTCATTCAGGAGTAGGGGAGCGGAGGGAAACGATGGGAGATTTCTCAAGTTTTCCAAGAGATAGGCCATCATAGCGAGGGGAAAAGAATAACACTTTAGGGCCCTTATGGAGGTCGGGGCATTCTTCCGGTGTCAGCTGAAAGTCTTGACAGGCTGGGACCTTTAGCAGAGGCTCAGATAACAACCAAAACGTGCGAAGTTCACTGACTACAGCTATACAAGCTGAAATTGACGCTCAATATTACCAAGAAAAGTCCTCTAATAGCGCTTCCAGCCATGTTGTATCAGTGCCATAATTGTTTGCTCGCAGAGAGCTTACACTGGGTCTAGTTTTGACCTGCTTTGCTAAACACACTTGCCCGGACCGCCACACAAGGCGATTATTACCGAACCTGATCTGATCGTGTTATAGCAGCAGGGTTAGATTTAAGTTTTGTACTATCCAAACACAGGGATGATTACTGAAGAATGTAATAACACAAAGACGTATTATTACTATTGAACAGACTGTACTTTGATGTTTGTGATAGAATGGCCTCCCCACCGGTAAATAACTCGTATTCAGCTAACCGCCCGCCCCTGTGTCAAAGCCCGGGGGGTACTTCCTAGTAATAGACTAATGGGGATGCGCCGCTGGATGGGGTCGCATTTTTCACGACTGGATTGACTATATAGGGGCTGCATTTTCATTAGAGTCACTTTATATGGGATGGCACACTTTCGGCATTTGCGGGAACAGATAATTCAGATAGATGGCAGTTTAAAAATGGGAAGATTTTTGCTTCATTACGTTAAAGCAATGTGTCAAGTCATTTCATGATGACCTAGTTTAAATTCTTTATAAGGTAGATGTATAAACAGAAAGTTACTGAGCTGGGGTCGCGAAAATTACATTTTCCCAAAAGTGACTAAAATGGGGTCTATATTTGGCCATAGAATAGACTATAGCGGAGTAGGGGTTCTGAGAAGCCAGCGGCACCTACCTAGCAAAGGTAACCCAAGCAGCCCCCCCAGGTATCAAAGCGTTGATGGCTTCAACGCCCAGCTGAGGAATGTTTTTTAAAAAAGTTATCTTGGCAAACAGATTAGTGTTTGTGGTTCCACACACCTTTCCTCGCTATTCGACTGAAAGGGATAATTGAATTAGCAAGTATTTCGATATTTTTAAACACGAAAACTGAGTTTAAAGAGATTCTAGCGTCACAAATTTTGTGACAAAAGCACTTAGCAGAAAGCAGTCGCTTAAAAGTTACGTTTCATGGGAGAAAACTAATGCAAACAAAGATCTCGAAACGGAGGTAAATCAATGTTTGAGAATTTTTTGTCCCAGATATCATTCTTTATAATTTATCGATATACAGATTCCACCCATTCTATTTTTTTCACGTTGTACTCAATGCTGCACAAGTCATGAACAGGGCGCACGATTTATTAAAGGGCCTATCCATCGGTCACTGTTTTGCCGCAACACCTATCTGTGATTTGATCGCAAATATAAGATTGTATTTTTGAAATTTTTTATCTTGCATATTATTTGAAATCGTGGCGTGTTTCGCATCCACCTTTTGCAGGGGAAGGCCAGCGAGGTTTTAAGAAAAAAGATCCCATCTTAGATTCACACCAGAAACTCCACCTTCTTAATCTCTGCTGCTCACAGCCACAAAACACGTCAACAGAAATCAGCCGCATACGACACTTGTCTTGACCCTGAGTCAGGGATTTATCGCACTGTGTTTTTATCGACAAAAAGCATACTGTCAGTTACATATATCGCAGTGAAAATCTTGAATTCCACTACGTTGTATTTGATTATAAGTTACACTCATGCACCAAGTTGTTTTCCTAGACGCTTTGCCGAATCGCTGGCATTCGGAATATCTAGACATAGGTGCGTGTCGCGCGCGTGCTTCCGTTCGGTGGTAGAAATTGTAACACACTGCACCCTTAGCTACGGCCGGCATCATTGTAGCCGGCAGAAACAATCGAACCTTTTAACTGGTGCACCAATAGGGTTAGGGGCACAGCTCACGACAACTTCCGCTGTGCAATAGTCTGCGGTGCGTTTAGTAACACATTATCCAATATCTGCTTTACATCCGCAGGCTCGCAAACACGGCGTGATAAGTAACGAGCAGCCATCAATTGGAAGTGCTTCGAGTGAAGGTGTTCTGCCTCCAGTTTTCGAGGAAAGACCATATAATGGCTTTCACTTCACTCTCCACCAGAAGGGTTTTGATAGGGCTGTTACTCCTGCTGTTTGCAATGAATGCGGTAAGTCTTCGCGCACTTTTCATCGCCTCTGAAAGCCAACGCGCGCGTTTTTACTCTGTAGAATTATTTAGTTTTAAAAAAGAGAGGCGTTATTATCCTGAAAGGATATCTAAATGAAACACTGTTTTATCTTAGCATCGGGGTAGATATTTTCCCCTCGAAGCCACGGATTTGTTTTTTATTACCTATTTTAATTAGCACTAGATTGCTCTTTAGATATGCCAAGGGATTATCCGTCGACTTTGCAAACGTTACAACACCACTATTGGAATATTACAATCACTTTAGTTAGGAAAGTCTTGGTGGGAACCCGGCGACATTTCAAGCGAATTTTCCTCCAGGAATTAAAACTAGACTAGCAAAAATTCCACTGGACATACGAGACGGGCTCTCGAAGCACACGTGCAGATCTGTCTGCCGGAGAGAAACTAATCCTCGCGGTGCTGAGATATTTCGAATGGAGACCGACGCAAAGTACCTTAATTAGGATCAATGTTGAGAATTGTCGAGCTAACTAGAAACGAGTCTTGTTTAGTTTACATCCCAAGTGCTTGGAAACGACGGCTTTAAAGCTGGAGAATTTTCGTATAAGTTTATACTAGACACTTTTAAGGAAAAGGATGCCGCCTGATTTTGAACGAAGAAAAACAACTCCGGCCGGGGACGTTCCCGAAATATTTTCGCATCATTCAGGGTCTAAATTTCTCGTGCATAAATCTTTCAAAGCCCTTTTTTACCACGAAAAGTCATTGTTTTTTAATCTCTTGATTATTTCGCTCTTCATTACACTGACTTGTTACTGAGTGAATTGGCAGTAATGATATCCACACTGGATATTTGAAGAGCAGTTGAGGAAACCGCTTTATGCCCAATCAGCATTTTAAAAATGGCGATTTCCTGCGAAGAGGTCACTAGAATTTCGCTAGTTTGGGTTGTCGGATATAGAGTTTTGCCGTTTTGCCCTTGTTCGTAGATCAGAGTTCATAGACTTCAGCTGTAGACTTCAATTCAAACAAGGCGAGTTTTCTCTCACCGGAAATTACTTTGTTTGGCGTGGCTAAAACTATTTATTTATGAAACACCTAATTGGTGCCAAATTCTCATGAGCGATCAACTATTAACTTCTCTTGTTGATATAATAACAACATATTTTATAGCAGAAACATTAGGAGAATAAAGAAACCAATCAGCCACGAAGACTGTCCGGATATGAATTGCCGAGGAGATAATTACATGTCGAGTCATGATAAGTCACGAAATTCTCCAATCTAAAGATGCATTAACGAAAATTTCAGTCATAACAGTCATCAGAGAGAAAAATGAATCAAATGCTTTGAGATGTCGCACAGCGGGGAACAGGTTTATTGACAAATCTTCTTCGGCACTGCACACCAAAAAATGAAACCACTCATGAAAAACAACATCATGGGGATTCTTTCCGGTTTTTTAAAACAAGAAAATCCTTTCCGCTCCTAATACACCTCTGAAACCGCAGTGACAAGAAAATAGCAAATCTTTGAAGCCTGTGAACGCTTGTATCACGATGACAAACCATCCCTTTTCGTCTCGTTTGAATGAGGGTCCAAATATAACTCTGATATCACTGCAAGACATCAACAATCGGTGCTTCTGTTATCGAATATGCCCCTCTTGTGGTGGCACGAAAACACTCAGTCCTTTGCGAATTGCGCCGTTTAAACCAAGGCTTTGATCACTCTATACCGTATAGCTTTTGCGCAGGCACGAAAACCGGATAGCAGGACTTCTGTTCACATACAAGAACGGGGATTTCTGTAACGAAGCGAAGTTGCGCCCCACGGATCTATAAAGTGGAGAGATCTGAAGACACAAGTACCATTTTGTTCACTAAAATGTGGATAAATAGTATTGCAACTTCCCACTCAAAGATGGGCGTCTTACTTGTGTCAATGAAAGTTGCTCTGTCATCGAATATAACCCGGCGTTATCCTTGTGTTAAAAAAAAAAAAAGGTTTAAAGGTTTGTCTATGGTCGAAAGTCCCGACGTGTTTAAAATCGATAAAACCTATAATCGATAACAATTAATAAAATTGATATAAATTAGTTTTAAGAGATACGTCGTGACTAATCGATAATTATCGATTTTTAAATTATTGTTATCGATGTTATCGAACTTATCAAATTTATCGGCGCAACACGTCTCCTAGTATTTAAGGGCAGCGAAGCATCAGAACGTCCCGAAAACCAGTCTAACAAAAAATTACTCTCGTAGGATAAGTTTAGACTTATTTCACAAATCAAATATTGAACAAATACGTAACATGATCGGTATTATACTTAACATGATTCAGCGGAGAAACAAAACGTAACAACTTCTTCTTGCATTTTACTTAGAAACTATTCATTTGCAAGTTAGACACCGTTAAGACATTGTACGACGGTAGCACAGTGGACATCGATATAACGAAGGGCCAAGGGACTGACAAAATGTGTTCGCTATGTAGAGGTTTCGTCATACCGAGGTTCTTTTTTCATATATCTTACCATTACTGGGGCGAAGAATCTCGTTCGTTGTACCAAGGACTTCGTTATATATAGAGGTTCGTTAAATCGAGGTTCGATAAAATCGATAAATTCAATACCTTAAAAGAGCAGCGATGGTTGTGAGTATCGATTTCTATCGATTGATAGATAAAATCGATAACGTTTAAATTTGAATTATAATAGTTATCTATTTACAAGCGTGGCTGAGGATATGAATTCGGGACGACTGAGAACAAATCCAGCAAGTGGCAAGAGCTGGACTCGAACTCGGGACCACCGGATTACGAGTCCGACGCGCTGACAACTCAGCCACGCTGCCACAAATTGAAGTGTAAGGAAATGATATTCCTGAAAAAACTCTGGTGACCGTTGCAACATTTCAAGGCTGTGCTCTAGCAGAGCCCGGTGGCCCCTGGCGCCTAACGTTTGTTCTCGGGCGACTAGAAAATTTTAGCTTTTTCATATAAATCATATGCTGGGCACCCTGGATTTCACAAGTTCAGAGCACTGGGCTCCCTTCAATTTTAGTTAGAGCACAGCCTTGCATTTGAAATATCATTGACACAAGCACCATTTTGTCCACTCAAGGATGGATAAATAGTATTGCAACTTCCCACTCAAAGATGGGCTCGGTATTTAAAGTGTGAACAAAGCCAAGATGAAAACGGCGCCAGCGCGGGTGAAATTGACACACGTTTCAACCAACTTCTTTATCGATCTTTACCGCTAACAATGGTCACAATAATTATCTTAAAAATTGATACAGGTCGTGTTACAATAAAATATCGTCCAACAAAAACAAACCCTAAATATTTCTTACCGGCGAATGAATGATTTTCCAGTAATCGGATACCCATGTTTTACGCACAGGATTTTGGGATCGCCAGGGGGCAAACATTGCGAGTCGCTACAAAGAAATGTATGGCGTGGAGTTGTTTCTGCGTTAAAAGCAGTGTCTTTGGACATAGAATGCCGCATTTTGCCGTGATTTTAGGAGAAACGGAGGTGACTAATGTTGGTGCGTTAAAATTTCAAGTTTCTGTGTGATTAATGCGATAAATTCTATCGATAAACACTCCTTGCGTGAGGTTGAGTGTGAAATTTATATTCACTGAATTTACACAGACATGAAGAATTCGATGAAAAGGTCTCGAAATATATAGTGCAAATTTAGGTATACATGTAGGGGGATTGGCTCATTTAAGCGTTTAAGTTATAATTACGTGTGGTGATATTTACGACGAGTGTAACTATGCTCGGCCGCGATGAGCGCTGTGCGGCTCTTGTTACAAGACGACGATCGTGGGTATGTACGTGGCCATAAAATAAAAAATCCTCCTTTACTTTGGTATAAACAAAGTGACATCTACAAAATATTTCATAAAAAGTACATGGTATTTAACCATTAGTAGATGAGGCAGAAATCGTACAAACGAGTAAGATTTCCGATACAAAAGCGGTGAGTGTGAAAATAAATACCAAGTTGATATGCGAAATTCAGAGATTCTATATCTTCCCTCAACATTTTTGGAAAAGGCATTAGAATTCATCGGTTCTCAGGATCATGACAAAACATTTCGCTTGTCTTTTTTTGGCGAGAAGAAATCAATATACTAATGTGCGGAAGATGTTTTTGTTTTTAAATTTAATGCATATCAAATTCGACAATACATAAGCTTACCTTCGATCGTTGTCACAAACTGACACAGCATTCTGATCGCCGCCGAGCGGAGCGTAATTACACTCGTTGTAAATATGAGCACATGTAAGTACAACTGGAAAGGCTTAAATGAGTCCGCATTCCCCGCTCATTTATACCTAAGTTAGTACTATATATTTCGAGACCATTCAGTAAATTCACAGTCGACCTTTCGTAAGAATCAGTGTTTATCGATAGATTTCATCGCACTGATCCCACAAAAACTTACAATTTCTTCGCACCAACATTAGTCACCTCCGCTGCTCATAAAATCACGGCAAAATGTTGCATTCTCTGTCCAAAGACACTGCTTTTACCGGAGAAACAACTCCACGCCATACATTTCTTTGTAGCGACTCGCAATGTTTGCCCCCTAGCGATCCCAGAATCCTGTGCGCAAAACATGGGTATCCGATTACTGGAAAATCATTCATTGTCATTTGAATGGTCCAATTTAGCCGGTTAATCCGCGAGAAATGCAAGCCGTGGGGAGGGCTACTCAGTAGCTTTCACCCACGATAAGACTTTTGTCATCCACAAACACGAACAAAAGTTAACGCCAATTTCACCCCAGAACGTAATTAAGATGATTTAACATGAAACCAAAATGTACCGTGTATGGAGGCCTTGAAAAGTCCCCGAGAAAAGGACAAATTTAAAGAGAAGGCAAATAATCAGGCAGATACGTAAATAAATCCTGTTCAATTGATCTTATAAGTGTAATTTAACCAATTCACGTTCCTGGATTGTTCAAATAAATGACCAATTCATTATTCCATCTACGCATTTTTATTAGGGCAAATTTGCTCTAAAATAGCTTGGTTAAAATGGGAATTCAGTCGCGTAAATCATGCACATTTCGTTTTATTCGTTTTAGTATCCTTGTAACAAGACAAGTACGTGACTCAAAAATAGCATTGCTTTTCACGCGGTTTCCGTTGTTGACAAAACGGTGGTTGACCAGACGAGAAACGATAGAACCCTAGGAGTTGCGCGTACGTTGCGCAAAAAGGGCTACATATGGCACCAGTGTAATTTATAAATCTACAAAGATCTTGAAAAACTGCTGTCAAAATTATACCCTGTGAACGGGCTCTTTTGTTGGTATAAGACGACGAGAGAGTAATTCTCTGGCCGGAAGCCTGTTTAGACACCATAAAAAAAGGAGTGACGCGCAGTATTCAGAAATAATACCTAGCGGATCCGAAATAAATAACGTAAATACAAAACCTTCCGTATGTAGAAAAACATAACTAAAAAACTGGGATCCGTTCAGATTTACCGGTAACCTGTGTAACAGTCGTTGTTTTTAGAAAAGAGAAAAAAAGAAGCGCGCGCTCCGTTCGTTGCCATGACATTTGTCTTTTGAACCATCTGTTGCGCATCATTTGAAATTGTTGTGAATGTAAATACATGTTTCCCCATAAAGGAAACGTTTTCAGAAGAAATTTTTCCTTTCATCCCACTTCTACGGACTCGCGGACCCTTTTGGAGGCCTCGACAACCCACCTTTATCGTTATAAATCTCACGCGATTATGGACTTAGGAACTCTAAACCGCAGTCTCAAGGGTGTTCATAATGAGGGGAGTTGACTCTATTGTCTTAAAAGGTCCCACACCTTAGAATCGCCAGTTTCGTAAGAAGAAAACGTATGGCATAGATAAAAAGAAAGAACAGAATTTTGTACATTTATGAAAGCGTGCCCAATTTTGTTCATAGCTACGTTCAAGGGTAGCTAATCGACTGATAAGAGAAAAAAAATGACGTTTTACATCCAACTAAGGTGAGGAGATCGTGAAACAAATTACAATCTACTTAACATAATACCTGCCAGCCGAAGTCTCTTCTTCACGCAATGTTCCGGCTTACGAAAAGTGGCCTCTTCCGATAACACCGAGGCCGCGCATTTCTTCAGTTTTCGTTCACTCCCGGGCTCACACTAAACATATAAAACAAAAGAAAAGAAATCACCGACCATTACAACAGATAATGAACTTGCTGTAAAGCTGAAATTACCTCCCCCGCAAATTGTTCTCTCATTGGTCACTTCAAGGTCACATGACATTTAACAATTACACTGTTTCCTTCCAAACGTTTCTGAGTTAGGGAGCTTAAGCAATGACGACGGTGACGGCAACGACAGCGGCAAAAAAGCAATAGCAAAACAGCAACTTTGCACGTGCATCACGCTTTTTGCTCATTTCTTAGACGTCGTTGCACGACTACAACGTGAAAGAGCCTAATTTCACGTTTTGTCGAGGACGGGAACACACGGCAACAACTTTCTTTTTCTTTTCCTGAACTTTAATACAGTCCTTTAGAATTCAACTCCAAAAGAATCTGACAACATTTGACGAATTAAACGAGATGGAATAAGCGCGATAAAGTTTTAGGCAGCGCGAATTCACTTTTTAAGTGACGTTTTCGTGGCCGTCGCGATCGTCATTGCTAAGCTCCCTATTACAAAATCTGTTACGTCAGAGGGTAGCAGCGCGAATGTTAACCGCTGGCAGAGATTCCCTCGAATTCAATGTTTTCCTCGAAACGGTGAAAATCTCGGGAAACAAAATTAAATATTTTCGCCGGCACCTGTCCTATTTGTATAGTCTGAAATGTACAAAATGCGGCATGTCGCAGAGTCCCAATCGATTTCACGTTTCGCCAAGGGGGAATAATGGGGCCGAGAGGGGATCTGTTCAAGAGAGCAAAATAGAGAGCTTTAGATTCTAAGACGACAACGACTACGTGTTCGAGATTTTCTCAGTACGCGAGTGAGTCAGCGTCATTTTGGCGGGAAAACGTGGTGGCCGTCGTCATGCTACTACGAGTTTTAGCGAGAATGTCGTCCTGGCGAAAACAAGATATCAAATGCTAGAAGTTTTATCATTTTGCTATCGGGAGAGGGCGTAACCTCCTTCACTAGCGATAACAGTGCTAACTTTTCTGCTGAAAAATGGTAAAATTAAGCTTTCCGGGGAGTCTATATTTTGAGAATACGCGAAAAAACTTGAAGTCAAATCTCGTACTCGAGTCGTTCTCGTCCTCGAATCTAAAGGTCTCTAATGTCTCTAATGTCCCAGTGGCACCCAAACACTGTTTTCTGTAAAATATCTGTTCGGAGAAGCAAGTATTGCCTAGAATTTTCTATTACTTGAGGAAGGCTAAAAATTTCTAGATGACCGTTCCATTCCTGTACAATTTTCGAAGCTTATCTAATAAATCCCCTACGATTTACTGAAGTTTGATTTTTCACATTTCACATCCCACGTTAGACTATTTTTCGTAGGAAAAAGGAAACCTAAAATTTTGGATTAAAAAATGTGATGGAGAGAGGAATCGAACAATTTTTCTTTTTCGTAATGCGCTAAATTGCATCTAAAATCTTCGGGAAAATAATACTGAAGCCCTTGTAATTTCGAAAACACTCAAGTTCCCCTAGGATGACCGAACACATACAAATTTTATAGCGCTACTTAGAATTCATTTCTAGAGATCTAAAATACTCTGGATAGCATAAAAAGTCTTTAAAATGAATTTGGGAGGAAACCCTCGTTAGGTGCCTGATGTCCCATTATTCCTTCTTGACAACAGAGATTAAAGGACCGTTAAATTTTGACAAAAGTCGGATCGAAACGCACCAATCTCATCTAGAGTCTTCATAGCCAATAGCAGCATCACAGCTTAACTGACAGATGACCAATATCATAACAACTTAAACGACCATTAAGGTCAATGACCAGAGTTCATTACCATCAACGGACGTGATACAACTAACCTTGACCGTGAAAATGCCGGACTACCGCACCTAAGGTTGTCGAAACGCCAGTCACTATCAACAACAGTCCTATTCAGCACTACATTATAAATGTAAATAAATGTAAATGTAATGTAAGTGTGTAAATGTAAATATCACATTATCCACTCCCCTCAGGGCGTTTCAGGGATAATTTACAACACTTGTTGAGGGACTTTGCCAGACCCGAACAATCTCCCGGACGATCATATTTCACGCACTTATTAAATAATAGCTGCAGCATATCTACAAATCATGTGCCTTGTTTACCTAAAATTAACTATTTACATATTGCTACCAATTACCATAACTACTATTTGTATGTATATAGATATATACTGGAGGCGTATTATCCATTTACACGAATTATCTGTCAGACGACTTATTCGTTGAGGTATAAATTCGAGAGACAACTTTACATGGTTTTTTAGTTTGAGGAAGGGACAGGACAAAAAAAGTGCGGCCATTGCGTTTCGGGTCCCGTGGTCCGAGCGAGCTTTTGATAAGTTACCGAAATGCATTGACCGAGAAAGCCGCCATACAAGGAATAGGCAAACTGAGGGGTGAATAGTTGGCGAGCAAAGTGTATGATTGTATTGGAAATAATGAACACCGATTTCATATTATCAGCTTGTCTATAATTCCAGAGAAAAAACAAACTAAGATGCAAGACAAGCGACCATGATTTAAAATGGAGAAAAAATGAATAGAAACCTTCCGATGAGAGAGATACCAGTCCCTCTCAAGTCAAAAGGTCAGATAGACGAATAATAAGGTGATGATTAAACTATAAGTTAATCAATCTACTTCGGATTCGGCTTTAGTAAAACTTTCCTCAAGTTTGATGTATTGACGCTCGGAGTTTTGGGATTCCCGATTTAAGAGGCACGACCAGATGAGGGGTACTACTTGAGTGTAGTTTCCTCATAGTTTGACGTCACTGTAGGGTTAAGTAACAACATTGAGTAACAAGGACAATACATTTTTTATGCCTTACAGTTTATTACTGTATTTACTATTTTGAGACTTCAAATCGCGACAAATGAGAAAGTAAAGTCCTGACTAAGCCTCGAACAGAAAATATTTTTTTTATACGAAAGAAGAAGAGTGAGTGTGTCACTAACTGTTACAATTCTGATCTGTCACCACAGGAACCGAGAGCTTTTCCAAAACTGCCAGAGTTTAATGCAGAGGATGAATTTTATGACGACTGGGAACCTATATATAATGGTAAATATATAATACATTAGGGAGCTTAAGCAACTACGACGGCGACGGCAACGAGAACGGCAAAAAAGCAATAGGTTTGATTAGCAAAACAACAACTTTGCACGTGCATCACTCTTTTTTGTACATTTCTTAGTCGTCGTTGCACGACTACAACGTGCAAGGGCCTAATTTCACGTTCTGTTGAGGACGGGAACTCTTTTTTCTTTTCTTGAGCTTTGATACATGTACAGTCCTTTAGAATTCAGCTCAAAAAAATATGTCAACATTTGACGAATCAAAACAAGATGGTTTGAGGCACCGCGAATTCATTTTTTAAGTGACGTTTTCGTAGCCGTAGCCGTCGCCGTCGTTGTTGCTTAAGCTCCCTTAAGGGCCGGGATGTGACATGGCTGACTACTTTCACTTTCTTTATAATGCCAGTCACGCGTCCTTATTTGCTCTAAAACTTGAGAACTTACTTGTGAATGACAAAATCACAGCTTTGCGTCAAACAAATATGCCTCCCAAGCACTATAACAAACAACGAAAAAGAACTTTAAAAAACTGTTAGACTAAATCCACTATTGCAATCCGCATCAATCTTCTTCAAGTTTGTCCCTCTGTGCTTCTTTTTGTAGCTGCTGTGTTACTTATACCTTCTTTTAACGTTTTGAGCGATTATTTTTATGTTTCACTCAATTCAATGGCAGTTCCCACAGCTTGAAGTTTGATAAATTTCGCGACAAAAACAAACAGAAACAGGTTTCGTAGAAGAAGACTTCGTAGAGAAGTATGTACATAAAAGAACTTCACGGGATTTCGCCCAGATTTCTGAGATTTCCTCGCTCTTTTAGTAGCATGACATTTTGAAACCATCAGGTTACGTTAAAAGAGGTATTAAAATGTCGAGAAACAAAAGGACATGTGGTTGATTCCTGATCCAGCGACATTACTTTCGGGACATGAGGTTATTTACGTTTAGCTACCAGAGAATTATGTGCTTAAATGATTCTGGAATGTCCTGAAACTTTTTTCTAAACAGTAGAGAGTTATCTCAGTTTCAGATTTTCAACCGTAGAATAGTGATGTTTGAGAAAACGGCCCGCGAGTAAAAGAAAATAGGATCTAAATATGTTGCATTCAGGATTGGGGATGATAACGTTTACAAAGGGAGAATTTTCCGAACGCCCTGTAGCAATCCAATTGTAAAACCCTAGTAGATTACGACAATAAAGAAAAGACGTCAGTAACAAATACTCGTATTACTAAGATAGTAGCATCTTCCTCTTTTCGTGATACACCAGTAGACAAACACCATAAGGACTAGATATACCGCCGACGTATTGAAACAAGTACGTACGATACATCTAGGATCGATCGAGGAGTGGCTGGTCTCATAGCAGGTGAAACGGCTGCATGTTTAAATCAACAATAGAGGGCTAGGATTAGTGTAACCCATTAAACACTGCATAAAAGTGAGGCTCACCGGAAGACTTCAGTTTAAAAACACCCAAGGTTTCGTGGCTGGCAAAGCGCAAGCATCTGTGCGTCAAGAGAGGGATTGCGTACCCGTTCAATTAAAGGAAACGTTTGCTCGTGGTTGCCTTGGCATCTGCAGTAATTAATCTCCCAAAAAATGAAAATAATTTTAAATTTCCATGACTTTCCTAGACAGATTATTAAATTCCATGAATTTTCAGCTCTGGAAAATGAAATTTTGAAATTTCATGACTTTCCAGGTTATACCCAAACCAAAAAGACACAGTAAAATCCCTCAGCATTGATCAAATTGTGCAGGTTACTAACTTTGCTATTCCATGCTTTTATCTCTAGAGGGCATGTTAATTGGACACGCACCACCTGAAGACGGTTCAACCATTGAAATACAGGAGATCACGTCATCACCTTTAAATCAAACAGAGAATAAAGTACCAGTTATTGAGGCTACTAAATTACCCACCCCGTTAGACACTCGACTTGAAAGTGAGACACCACCGCCAAACCTTGCACAAATTGGCAGTGAACAAACACCATCTGAAGAGGCTACAAGTGAATCACAATCTGAAGAGTCCACCAGTGAATCACCATCTCAAGAGACAACAAGTGAGTCGCCATCTAAACAGGGCACAAGTAAACCAACATCTAAAGAGGCCACAAGTGAATCACCTTCTCAAAAGACAACAGGTGAATCACCATCTGAAGAGGCCACAAGTGAATCGCCATCTAAAAAGGCCACTAGTAAATCACCGTCTAAAGAGACCACAAATAGGCCACTGTCTAAAAAGCCCAAAACTGAATCACCACCTGAGGAGGCCACAAGTAAATCCCCATCAGAAGTGGCAACAAATGAGTCGCCATTTGAGAAGGAAACCAATGAATCACAATCTGAAGAGAAAACCAGTCAATCACCATCTGAAAAGCCAACAAGTGAATCACAATCTGAAGATGCCACAAGTGAGTCGCCATCTGAGGAGGCAACAAGCGACTTACCATCTGAAGAGGCAACACCATCTGAGGAGTGACCCATCTGAAGAGGCAAAAGTCAGTCACCATCTGAGTCACCATCTGAGGAGACAATAAGTGAGTCCCCATCTAAAGACGCAACAAGTCAGTCACCATCTGAAGAGGTAACAAGTGAGTCACCATCTGAAGAGGCAACAAGTGAATCACAATCTGAGGAGGCAACAAGTGAGTCACCATCTGAAGAGGCAACAAGTCAGTCACCATCTGACAAGGCAACAAGCAAGTTACCATCTGAAGCGGCAAAAAGTGAGTCACCATCTGAGGAGACAATAAGTGAGTCCCCATCTAAAGACGCAACAAGTCAGTCACCATCTGAGGAGGCAACAAGTGAGTCACCATCTAAAGAGGCAACAAGTGAGTCACTATCTGAGGAGGCAACAAGTGAGTCACCATCTGAAGAGGCAACAAGTGAATCACCATCTGAGGAGGCCACAAGTGGGCCACCATCTGAAGCGGCAACAAGTGAATCACCATCTGAAAAGGCAGCAAGCGAATCACCATCTAACAAGGCCACAAGTGAGCCACCATTTGAAGCGGCAACAAAAGGAAGAGGCAACACCATCTGTGAGTCACCATCTGAGGCAACAAGAGACACCATCTGAGGAGGCAACAAGGAATCACCATCTGAAGAGGCAACAAGTGAGTTACAAAGAAGCAAGTCTGAGGAGGCAACAAGTCACCATCTGACCATCTGAAGAGGTCACAAGTGAGTCACCATCTGGCACCATCTCAGGAGGCAACAAGTAAATCAAGAGGCAACAAGTGAGTCACCACCTGAAGAGGAAACAAGTGAATCATTATCTCAGGAGGCAACAAGAAGACACAAGTCACCATCTGACGAACAAGTGAGTCTCCATCTGACGAGGCAACAAGTGACTCACCATCTGAAGAGGCAACAAGCGAGTCACCATCTCAGGGGGCAACAAGTAAATCACCATCTGAAGAGGCCACAAGTGAGTCACCATCTAAAGAGGCAACACATGAGACACCATCTGAAGAGGCAACAAGTGAGTCACCATCTGAAGAGGCAACAAGTGAGTCACCATCTGACGAGGCAACAAGTGAGTCACCATCTGAAGAGGCAACAAGTGAGTCACCATCTGAAGAGGCAACAAGCGAGTTAACATCTGAGGAGGCTACAAGTGAGTCACCATCTCAGGAGGCAACAAGTGAATCACCATCTGAAGAGGCCACAAATGAGTCACCATCTGAAGACACAACAAGTGAGTCACCATCTGAAGAGGCAACAAGTAAATCATTATCTCAGGAGGCAACAAGTGAGTCACCATCTGAAGAGGTCACAAGTGAGACACCATCTGACGACACAACAAGTGAGTCACCATCTGAAAAGGCAACAAGTGAGTCACCATCTCAAGAGGCTACAATTGAGTCACCATCTGAAGAGGCAACAAGCGAGTCACCATCTCAGGAGGCAACAACTAAATTACCGTCTGAAGAGGCCACAAGTGAATCACCATCTGATGAGGCCAGAAATGAGACACCATCTGAAGAGACAACAAGTGAGTCACCATCTGAAAAGGCAACAAGCGAGTCACCATCTGAAGAGGCAACAAGCGAGTTACCATCTGAGGAGGCTACAAGTGAGCCACCATCTCAGGAGGCAACAAGTGAATCACCATCTGAAGAGGCAACAAGTGAGTCATCATCTGACGAGGCAACAAGTGAGTCACCACCTGAAGAGGCAACAAGTGAATCACTATCTCAGGAGGCAACAAGTGAATCATCTTCTGAGGAGGCCACAAGTGAGTCACCATCTGAAGAGGCCAGAAATGAGACACCATCTGAAGAGACAACAAGTGAGTCACCATCTGAAAAGTCAACAAGCGAGTCACCATCTGAAGAGGCAACAAGCGAGTTACCATCTGAGGAGGCTACAAGTGAGCCACCATCTCAGGAGGCAACAAGTAAATCACCATCTGAAGAGGCCACAAGAGAGTCATCATTTGAAGAGGCAACAAGTGAGTCACCATCTGACGAGGCAACAAGTGAGTCACCACCTGAAGAGGCAACAAGTAAATCATTATCTCAGGAGGCAATAAGTGAGTCACCATCTGAAGAGGCCACAAGTGAGTCACCATCTGAAGAGGCAAGCACTGACTCACCATCTGAAAAGGAACCAAGTGAGTCACCATCTGACGAGGCAACAGGTGAGTCATCATCTAAGGAGGCAACAACTGAGTCACCATCTGAAGAGGCCAGAAGTGAATCACCATCTGACGAGGCAACAAGTGAGTCACCATCTGAAGAGGGCACAAGCGAATCATCTTCTGAGGAGGCCACAAGTGAGTCGCCATTTGAAGAGGCAACAAATGAATCAGCAGCTGAGGAGGCGACAAGTGAATCACCATCTAAGGAGGCCACAAGTGAGTCACCATTTGAGGAGGCAACAAGTGAGTCACCAGCTGAAGAGGCAACAAGTGAATCACCATCTGAGGAGGCCACAAGTGAGTCACCATTTGAGGAGGCAACAGGTGAGCCACTATCTAAAGAGACCGTAAGTGAATCACCAGCTGAGGAGGCCACAAGTGAATCACCATATGAGGAGGGAACAAGTGAGTCACCATCTAAAGAGGCAACAAGTGAGTCGCCATCTGAAGTTAACACAAGTCAATCACCGTATGAGGACGCAACAAGTGAGTCACCATCTGATGAGGCAACAACTGTGTCACCATCTGAAGAGGCCAAAAGTGAGTCACCATCTGAGGAGGCAACAAGTGAGTCACTATCTGAAGATGCCACAAGTGAATCACCATCTAAGGAGGCCACAAGTGAATCACCATCTGAAGGGACCACAAGTAAATCACGTTCTGAGGAGGCAACAATTGAATCACACTCTGAAGAGGCCACAAGTGAGTCGTTATCTGAGGAGACAACAACTTCTCCACCATCTGAACAGGCCACAAGTGAAACAGCCTCTGAGAAGGGCACAGGCGAATCGCCATCTGACGAGGCGACGAGTGAATCACCGTCTGAAGACCCGACAAGTCAATCGCCATCTGTAGAGACCACAAGCGAATCAACATCTGTAGAGGCCACAGGTGAATCACCGTTTAAAGAGAGAACAATTGAATCATCATCTGAAGAGGTCACAAATGAGTCACCATCTGACGAAGTCACAAGTGAATCAGCATCTGAGGAGGCCACAGGTGATTCGCCATCTGAGGAGACAGCTAGTGAGTCACCATCTCAGAAGGTCACAGGAAAATTGCCGTCTGAGGAGACAACTAGTGAGTCACCATCTGAAGAAGGAGCAAGTGAAATGCTATCTGAAGAGGCCACAACTGAATCACCATCTGTAGAGGCAAAAAGTGAATCCCCATCGGGAAAGCCAACAAGTGAATCACCATCTGAAGAGGCCACAAGTGAATTACTAACTGAAGAGGCAACAAGTGGGTCATCAACTCCGGCACTTGCAAACGAATCATCTTCGGAAGAGGTCCTCACTGAGGTCCCTCTCAAGACACCAGCAAGTGAGTCGCCTCTTAAAGTATCTACCCAGAAATTCCTTTCTGAAGCCGTTAGTGAAGTACCTTCTATGGGGTTATCGAGTGAATCACCTTCTGAAGAAGGAAAAACGGAATCACCATCTTCAGCAGTCAAAAGTAAAAATCCTTCGTCAAGGGGAACACCTGAATTACCTGTTAGGACATTACCAGTTCAAACTGAGAACCCTACTGATGTAGCGGCTCAAAGGAAATTCACTACAACAGCATCCGCACAGGCCTCAAGTCAGTCACCATCTGAAAAGGCTACAAGTGAATCGCCATCTGAAGAAGCGACAAGTGAGTCACAGTCTAAAGAAAGTACGAGTGTATCACCATCCAAAGAGGGCACAACTGAATCACCATCTCACCAGCCCTTAAGTGAATCACCATCTGAAGAGACAAGTGAATTGCCATCTGAAGACACATCACGCGCGTCACCATCTGAAGAGAAAAAAACTGAATTACCAAGTGAAAAGGCCACAACTGAATTACCATCGGAAGATACATCAACGAGTGCATTGTCATCTGAGGAGGCCACAAGTGAGTCGCCATCTGAAAAAGCATCAAGTGAGTCTTCTGAAGAGACGACAACTGAATTACCATCTAAAAAGGCCACGAATGTACCACCATCTGAAAAGGCCACAACTGATATACCACATGAAGAGGCCAGAACTAAATCACCCTCTACAGATCCTACAACTGAGTCACCACATGAGGAGGCCACAACTGAATCACCATTTGAAGAGGCCACAAGCGAATCATTGCCTCAAGACGCCACAAGTAAATCACCAGCTGAAGAGACAACAACTGAGTCCCCATCTGTGGAGGCCACGAACGCATCGACATCTGAAGAAGCGACCAGTGAATCACCATCGGAGGAGAGAACAAGTGAATTACCATCTGAGGAGGCCACAAGTGAGTCGCCATCTGAAGAGGTAAGAAGTGAGTCTTTTTCTGAACAGGTGACAACTAAATTACCATCTCAAAGGGCGACAACTGTACAACCCTCTGAAAAAGCCAAAACTGAATTACCATCTGAGGGGGCCAAAAGTGAATCACCTACTGAAGAGGTCATAACTGAGTCACCGTCTGTAAAGGCCAGAACCAAAAAACCTTCTAAAGATCCTACAACTGATCCACCATATGAAGAGGTCACAAGTGAATCACCATTTGAAGAGACCACAAGCGACTCATTTTCTGAAGAGGCCACAAGTGAATCGCCATCTGAAGAAACCACCAGTAAGTCCCCATTTGTGGGGGCCACGAGTGAATCGCCATCTGAACAGACGACTAGTGAATCACCATCGGACGAGGTAACTAGCGAATCCCCATCTGAAAAGGCCACAAGTAAGTCACCCTCTAAAGAGGTCATAAGTGAGTCACCATCTGAGGGGGCACCGAGTGTGTCACCATCTGAAGAGGCCACAAGTGAGTCACCATATGAAGAGACCACAAGTAAATCACCATCTCAAGAGGCCACAAGTGATTCACCATCTGAAGAGGCCACAAGTGAGTCACCGTCTGAAGAGACTATAAGTGAGTCACCATCTGAAGAGGCCAAAAGTGAGTCACCATCTAAAGAGACTACAGGTGAGTCACCATCTGAAGAGGCCACAAGTGAATCAACATCTCAAGAGGCTACAAATGAATCACCATCTCAAGAGGCTACAAGTGATTCACCATCGGAAGAGGCTACAAGTGAGTCCACATCTGAAGAGACCACAAGTCAGTCACCATCTCAAGAGACAACAAGTGAGTCACCATCTAAAGAGGCTACAAGTAAATCACCATCTGAAGAGGCGACAAGTGGATCAACATCTGAAGAGGCTACAAGTGGGTCACCATCTGAAGAGAACACGCGTAAGTCACCATCTGAAGAGACCACAAGTGAGTCACCATCTGAAAAGGCTACAATTGAGTCAACATCTGAAGAGGCTACAAGTGACGCAACATCTGAAGAGGCTACAAGTGAGTCAACATCTGAACACGCTACAAGTGAGTCACAATCTGAAGATGCCACAAGTGAATCACCATCTGAAGTGGCTACAAGTGAGTCACCATCTGAAGATGCTACAAGTGAGCCATCATCTGAGGAGGCTACAAGTGAATTACTATCGAAAGAGGCTACAAGTGAGTCACCATCTGAAGAGGCCACAAGTGAATCACCATCGGAAGAGGCTACAAGTGAGTCACCATCTGAAAAGGCCACAAGTGAGTCACCATCTGAAGAGGCTACAAGTGAATCACCATCGGAAGAGGCTACAAGTGAGTCACCATCTGAAGAGGCCACAAGTGAGTCAACATCTGAGGACGCTACAAGTGAAGCACCATCGGAAGAGGCCACAAGTGAGTCACCATCTGAAGAGGCTACAAGTCAGTCAATATCTGAGGAGGCTTCAAGTGAGTCACCATCTCAAGAGGCTACAAGTGAGTCGCCATCCGAAGAGGCTACAAGTGAATCGATATCTGAAGAGGCTACAAGTGAATCACCATCGGATGAGCCTACAAGTGAGTCTCCATCTGAAGAGGCCACAAGTGAGTCACCATCTGAAGAGGCTACAAGGGAGTCAACATCTGAGGAGGCTAGAAGTGAGTCACCATCTGAAGAGGCTACAAGTGAGTCACCATCGGAAGAGGCTACAAGTGAGTCACCCTCTGAGGAGGCTACAAATAAGTCGCAATCTGAAGAGGCTACAAGTGAATCACTATCGGAAGAGGCTACAAGTGAGTCACCATCGGAAGAGGCTACAAGTGAGTCAGCATCTGAAGGGGCCACAAGTGAGTCAGCATCTGAAGAGCCCACAAGTGAATCAACATCGGAAGAGGCTACAAGTGAGTCACCACCGGAAGAGAGTACAAGTGAGTCACCATCGGAAGAGGCTACAATTGAGTCACCATCTCAAGAGGCCACAAGTGAATCAACATCTGAAGAGGCTACAAGTGAGTCACCAGCTGAAGAGACCACGAGTAAATTACCATCAGAAGAGGCCACAAGTGATTCACCAAATGAAGAGACTACAAGGGAGTCACCATCTGAAGAGGCCACAAGTGAGTCACCATCGGAAGAGGCTACAAGTGAGTCACCATCTGAAGAGACTACAAGTGAGCCACCATCTGAAGAGGCCACAAGTGCGTCACCATCTGAAGAGGCCACAAGTGATTCACCAAATGAAGTGACTACAAGTAAGTCACCATCTGAAGAGGCTACAAGTGAATCACCATCGGAAGAGGCTACAAGTGATTCACCATTTGAAGAAACTACAAGTGAGTCACCATCTGCAGAGGCCACAAGTGATTCACCATATGAAGAGACTACAAGTAAGTCACCATCTGAAGAGGCCACAAGTGAATTACCATCTGAAGAGACTACAAGTGAGTCACCATCTGAAGAGGCCACAAGTGAATTACCATCTGAAGAGACTACAAGTGAGTCACCATCTGAAGAGGCCACAAGTGAATTACCGTCTGAAGAGGCCACAAGTGATTTACCATATGAAGAGACTACAACTGAGTCACCATCTGAAGAGGCTACAAGTGAGTCACCATCGGAAGCGGCTACAAGTGAATCAACATCTGAAGTGACTACAAGTGAATCAATATCTGAAGAGGCTACAACTGGGTCACCATCTGAAGAGGCTACAAGTGAGTCACCATCGGAAGAGGCTACAAGTGAGTCACCATCTGAAGGGACTACAAGTGGGTCACCATCGGAAGAGGCCACAAGTGAGTCAACATCTGAAGAGGCCACAAGTGATTCACCATTTGAAGAGGCCACAAGTGATTTACCATATGAAGAGACTACAAGTTCATCACCATCGGAAGAGGCTACAAGTGAGTCACCATCTGAAGGGACTACAAGTGAGTCACCATCTGAAGAGGTCACAAGTGAGTCACCATCTGAAGAGGCCACAAGTGAATTACCGTCTGAAGAGGCCACAAGTGATTTACCATATGAAGAGACTACAACTGAGTCACCATCTGAAGAGGCTACAAGGGAGTCACCATCTGAAGAAGCTACAAGTGAGTCACCATCGGAAGCGGCTACAAGTGAATCAACATCTGAAGTGACTACAAGTGAATCAATATCTGAAGAGGCTACAACTGGGTCACCATCTGAAGAGGCTACAAGTTCATCACCACCGGAAGAGGCTACAAGTGAGTCACCATCTGAAGAAGCTACAAGTGAATCACCATCTGAAGTGACTACAAGTGAATCAACATCTGAAGTGACTACAAGTGAATCAATATCTGAAGAGGCTACAACTGGGTCACCATCTGAAAAGGCTACAAGTTCATCACCATCGGAAGAGGCTACAAGTGAGTCACCATCTGAAGAAGCTACAAGTGAATCACCATCTGAAGTGACTACAAGTGAATCAACATCTGAAGAAGCTACAAGTGGGTCACCATCTAAAGAGGCTACAAGTGAGTCACCATCTGATGAAGCTACAAGTGAGTCACCATTTGAAGAGGCCACGAGTCAATCACCATCTGAAGAGGCCACAAGTGAGTCACCATCTGAAGAGACCACAAGTGAGTCAACAGCTGAAGAGGCTACAAGTGAGTCACCTCCTGATGATGCCACAAGTGAATCACCATCTGAAGTGGCTATAATTGAGTCACCAACTGAAGATGCCACAACTGAGTCACCATCGGAAAATGCCACAAGTGAATCGTCATCTGAGGAGGCTACAAGTGAGTCACCAACTGAAGATACTACAAGTGAGTCACCATCTGAAGATGGCACAAGTGAGTCACCTTCTGAAGAGGCCATAAGTGAATCGCCATCTGAAGAGGCTACAAGTGAGTCACCATCTGAAGATGCCACAAGTGAGTCACCATCTGAAGAGGCTACAAGTGAGTCTCCATCTGAGGAGGCGTCAATTGAGTCACCAAGTGAAGATGCCACAAGTGAGTCACCATTTGAAGATGCCACAAGTGAATCAGCAACTGAAGAGGCTACAAGTGAGTCACCATTTGAAGATGCCACAAGTGAGTCACCATCTGAAGATGCCACAAGTGAGTCAGCATCGGAAGAGGCTACTAGTGAGTTACCATCGGAAGATGCCACAAGTGAGTCACCATCTGAAGATGCGACAAGTGATTCACCATCGGAAGATGCCACAAGTAAATCACCATCTGAGGAGGCTAGAAGTGAGTCACCATCCGAAGAGGCCACAAGTGAATCAACATCTGAAGAGGCTACAAGTGAAGCACCATCTGAAGAGGCCACAAGTGAATTACCATCGGAAGAGGTAACAGGTGAAGCACCCTCTGAAGAGGCCACAAGCGAGTCACCAGTTGAAGAGGCTACAAGTGAGTTACCATTTGAAGAGGTGATAAGTGAGTCACCATCTGAAGAGCCCTCAAGCTTATCATCTGAGGAGGTACCAAGCGAGTCATCATCTGAAGAGGGCAATAGTGAGTCACCACCTGAAGATGCCACAAGTGAGTCGCCCTCTGAAGACAGTACGAAGGGAGGAACATTAGCAGTAGGGGTCACAACTGAGACACGATCTACGGATCTCACAACGGAGTCTCCTTCTAGTTCTATTACTACAAAAATACCTGTGAGAACCTTAGCACCTGTAACAGAATCTACCCCTAACGGTGTTGCTCAGGTTAAAGTCTCAACTGGATCAACATCGGAGGAGGTCCCTACTGAAAGACCCTCTACAGCGTCAACTGAAATACACCCAGCGCACACAACAGCTGTGGCTGAAAATGAGGTGACGGAGACGACGACATCGCTTGATTTGGAGTCTAGCACACAATCGGTTACTTTGACAACCGCTGAATTCACTGAAGTTTATACAGTTCCTACACCGACAAAAATGACACCAACGCCGACTTCAGTGGATGGGCATTGTAGCGACAATGGTAACGGTATCGAAAGTTGCAAAGACACTGCCGTCATTGGCAGAACTAAGGATAATAACGGTAAGGCATAGTCATGACCGTGCTAAACTTCCTCTCAGAATAAGCTTGATAGGCACCTGTTTTATCGGGAAAACAAAAAATGAAGTCTTTTTAACTGATGTCCGTATTAAGCGGGCTAGTTTTATAGAAAATATACACGCGTTTCGTCGAGACAATAGAAACCGTCTGTTATAGGCGGGTCTCCGTAAGGAGCGTACAACTGTACAAGTAAAACCCTCGCCAAGCTAAAATGTTTCGATGCCTTGTTTCTCGTATACACTCACGAACAATTGTCCCGGTGAAACATAACACGGTTGAAAACTGCGGAGACCTGGGACTACCGATTGGACTAGTAGAAGGAGCCGTCAGCTTCAGCCGTCGGCTTCTCTCAAAACTCTTCTTGTCCAAACACTTTGATGATTTCTGGTGGCATACCGCCATAGAATGAGCACCATATTTGAGGGCAAAAATATCAGTAACCGGCTTACCTGAATAAGGGCCAAACTCTCCGTGCCTATTGTCTGCTATATTGTTTTTACTTTTTCAATGCTGATTATTATGGCAATAGATGTTATTTACTTGCATCTGGTGGATGACATAGACCTCCTTCATACGCTATGAAGAAGGAAAGATTATGTGGGACTGCTATTTGCGAGTAGGAAGTTTTAAATAGCACCGCAATGACAAGTCGGGTAACTTGACAAGCGCTGTGGCGCTCCTGGTTCGAGTATATATGGTAAATAGTAAAGAGTGGTTAGACAGAGTTACATTAGGCACCATTCCTTCGAGGGGGGAAACAGGAGTGACATTTTTAACAGTTGCTGAATAAATGTAATACCCTTTGTTTGCCAGAAACATGCGATCCCAGTTGCAAGCAAGGTAAAATGTGCATCAAAGTGGACAATGACTACATCTGTGACTGCCCCACTGAGTGCGACGAAGAGGAAGAGCCCCACTGCTCTGTGTTCCTGAAGGACTATCAAAACCTCTGCGAAGTACATCGCCACGCCTGCAGAATGCAAATTAACGTTGCTGTCAAGCATAAAGGGAAATGCGGTACTGATGGTTTCTACACTCTAACCCTTTCTAGTACTGATGAATTCCCTTATATATTGTGATCTAGCCACTTAAGTTAGCAGATTGTTCTGACAGTTGACCACATCAATATAAAAAGAGCAGCAAATTCATACTGTTTTGTCGACGAAACACATCAGGCTTGGTAAGGGAGAATTATCTTCCTGTTTTGCATATCTTTTTGAACATCATTTACATTTTCCTATAAGAAACCAGCAGCACGTCTCCTGTGAACCAAATAGTTAAGTAGCAATGTTTAGCTGGTCCTTCAGAGAAGAGATTCTTCGGTCTTCCTCTGTCAACAAATTTAACATGTTTGCGACGTCATTTTGCGAAGGAAAAAAATCAAGCTACAGCATATCAAAGACAGTACCATTAGCTCTATCGAACTGAATCTGGTAGTTTTCCTTCTGGGCACTTTCTCAAAGCAATTTCATCCAAATCCCATGAAAGCTCGGTCCTTTTCTGGCCTCTGTGTCTCATCAATGGGGGAAAGTGTAATATACCTCTTGGTGCTTCTAAATACGGAACATAAGTAACGCTAAAGTCCTTTGGGTTTTCCGGGTCCTAATTTTTGTAGTCCAGTCGAATTACATTTAAAGGGTCCGTCACGCTATTTGCCATCTTTTTGAAAAGCTAGTACTTTTTTGGCAGTTTATGAATTCCAAAAATAATGGTCCAGTTTTGTTATTCAAGACTTTATTTAGGTATTGAAACTTTTTTCTATTGTCTGTTGCAAAGAATGGCAAGAATGGACATGGATTGAAACATGAAAAAGTTGGGCAAACCTTTTCAAGTTTTCATGCTATGCCTACAAAAATCACCTAAAAAATTATCATGGTTAGTGCTCCCTGATGAAATTTGTGTGATATCCACTTTATAACTCTACAGGCTCATTTTGTGGATGGGTAAAGGCACTGTAAGTAATGAATTCAGCACATAATTGACATAAAACAGCCACTTTAACCGTGTTCGCAGTAGAGGGAGTCCGCTATATTATGCAAGGATTACTTGGACAGCATGAGTAACTGGAATATTTTGTTAAAATCGCTTCTTTTTGTAGACGATGCAAGTGGCGAGCAGATTTCAAAACTGGCCGATGAATCCTTGGTTCCAACGGACCAGTGTCTGGAAGATGAAGTGTTACAGTTCGCAGAGCGCTTTCTGGAATGGGCTCTAATCAACAAAGCACTTTATGACAGCGATGATCCAGATTCAGTTGACCTGAATGCTGTAGTACTTCAAGCACGCGAATTTGGAATCTCTGAAGTGGAGAAGAAAACTATTTTGGAGGTAAAAATTCTACTTTTAATTTAATGCCTAACACTGTACAAATGTTGGTCTCCGTCATGAATGCCAGCAGGCCGTTCTTCTGCGCTTTCGGCGGCTACATATGTTGCGCAGTAGGAAGGGCACTCGTGTCCCACCGATGTGGTCCAGGCTCGAAGTTCCGTAGTCGTAGGTTGAGTTTGTGTTGAGTTCTCTTTTTTTCTCCGAAAGGCGCTTCTCCGGGTACCTCGGTTTCCCGCCTTTCAAAGTACGAAACGTACGTTACCCTTCACATCGTTTTAAATACTGTAACATTTTGTACAACTTATATAAATGATATATTGATTTTACTACCCGTTTTAAGCATTATAGCCTGCGTAGCAGGCGCTTGGAAGTAGTGGGCACAAGAAAAAACGGGTGCGCGAGAAGGAGACACGCGAGGGGAGAGGAAGCGCCTGCACGGAAGGCCCCCGAAAATCGTTTCCCGCCTCCTCTCTAATTACTTGGCAGCCGTTGCGTGATCTGTCAAAAGTTTTGACAGAAAACGACTGACCTCGCACAAACAAAGCAAGCCGCCAAAAAGCGTTGTACATTTTATCTTCGGTCTAAATATATCTGTTATAAAGATCAGCTGGGTTATCTGATTATAGAGCGATGGGGCAATAAACTGATGGTTAACACACAGCTTTAAATCGTTTTTTAACATGGGCACAATAAATACGAAATAACAAAGTCAAAACTGGGTATCTTTTAAAGAATGCATGCTGTGTATTATAAAAACTAAAAATATTGTTCTGGTCAGACACCAACGATCACAGCGTATGTGGAAAATGACCATATTGCTTTTACTGCGCTAACTGGCAGCCGTTTTTGGAGCAGACATGTCTTACTAAGCGGACCTAAACCTCAGAACACAAACTGTACCGACATGTTTTCTACTGCAGTAATGAGACATAAACAACAGACCTCAGGTCGCCTCCGAACGGCGAATAATACTATAGTGAAATGTTTTTTTCAAATTCATGCCCCTGGTAAGTGTTTCATTTCATCAATCATGTCCAAGTTTTGATGGTATACGTTCCATCGACAGCACCAGCCGCCAAGTTCTCCTGAGCAAAGAATATTTCCTCTGATCTTCATTGCAACAATTCGACAAATCTTTTGTCTCTCGCCACTTCTGTTGATGCGTATCCGATGTCAATTCTTTCCATCGTGAACACCGTTTGAACACTCCAACTTTTCTTTGAGATTACAGCCACATAGTCCCATTAAACCAGACTGAGGTGACCTCCGAGACCTGAACTTACCCAGTGGTGTAATGCAAGATCTTCACTACGTTGTCCATGTACTATTGATTGACAGTTTTCTCGCCCCTCGCGGTTAATTTTTCCCTCGGGAGCCTCTCGACCAATTGGAAATATCCGCACTCACAGAGTGCGAGTTGAAACGATTTTCGGGGGCCTTCCGTGCAGGCGCTCCCTCACCCCTTGCCTGTCTCCCTCGCGCGCGCCCGTTCTCTCTTTCGCCCGCTACTTCCAAGCGCCTGCTACGCAGGCTATAAGCATTAAGAAGCTGAAATGCCCCTTGAAGTGGTAAAAAGACATATGAAGCGAAATCTTGCACAATTTACATCATTAAAAACTGAATCATTGGATAATGCAATTCTAGAGCTTAGCCATCACGGTATCTGAGCCATTATACTATGCTCTCCAAATATGGTAACTGTACGCGTGTGCTCAAAATTAAAAGCAAGCTGTAAATCGGTTGTCTTTACAAATAAAGTCGGGATGAATCCTCGATATTTTGTGGACGTTTTTAATAAAGCAATTATTCCACTCAAGCTTGTTGGATATGAGATGATTATAGCCAACTCATATCCAACGCGCGCTCGTGGAGTAATTGTTAAATATACCAGTCTTTGAAAGTCTTTAAAAACGCTTTTAACTACACGGTTTGACACACACAGATTCAAATTCTAAAAACCATGTACCCAAGGCGTCTGCTTGGCTTCATATTCATTCCACTCTCTTAACTATGTTTTGATTTTCTTTTTAATAGCAGCCCTTTTGATAGCATTTATTACACAGGATTCAACACGCGCGCTGCTTTGAGACAGTTCCACTTAAATGGGATCGTTCATTTAAGCCTCTCACATCGGGGGTTTGGGTCTGTTGGCCTTTTCACTTGCAGAATTGGCTAGATTCAAAATTCGACAAAAATTCCAAATTGCAATAAAATACTGAAAATACTGCTGAAGAAGTTTCATTTCATTTTGGATGGTCACACCATAAGATTTTATCCACAGACTCTAAAGCTAGAATTACAAACTGAATAAATAGTACCATGTTAAAGTACTGATGAGAAGGTTTCATTTGAATGATCACACCACAGATTTGGTCCACAGACACAAAAGTTAGACCCAGATTACACGAATCCATCATTCACTATGGGAGCGGAATGTCGTGTCGTTCAATTGGTATAGGTAATAGCACTCGTGATATTTCAAAATTGTTATAATACGTAATTTCATGAGCCGTTAGGCGAGTGAGATTTGAGACAATTTTGAAATATCACGAGTGGTATTTATGCGAAATATCACGTACAAATCATGCTATTATTTGTTTATACTACAACCCGCAAAAGGTTTGTAATATTCAAATGTAGATATTTCAAATTAAGCTGAAATACCACTGCTCTGAGCCAATCAAACTGCAGAAATTTCTCAGTTAGTAGTATAAAGTCTGTAATCGTACAGCGTTATCACTCGTATGATTGCAATCTTAAGTGGTCCTAACTTTGGGCTGCTACCAACTGTTTCAACTTTGATCTCTAGTTTCATGTCCTAGTTAGAACATGCGGTCACATAGTAAGTAGCTCACAGTATTTTCATTTTTATTTCGTTTTCTTAGTTCCAGTTTGACCAAATGGATCACAACAAGGATGATCTTCTTCAAAAATCTGAGGTAGACGGAATCTTGACGCATGTCCCTCATGAGGAATGCTTGTTTGGTTTTATAATTTCAAGTGACACGAACAAAGATCACGTCTTAGACAGAACTGAGTGGGAAGAAGGCTTTGCGCATGTCGGTGAGTATAATCAACTTGAGTGGAAGCAGCGTGGCCGAGCGGTTAGAGCCCTGGCCGCTAGCTGGACTTTTTGCCCCTGGTCCCGAGATCAAATCCTCAGCCACACTTGTAAAATAGCCAGCCGGTCTGCGTCCTACCAGATGGGATACCTCACTTTGTTACGTTCCATTTTAATTATTGGTTTCATTATCCCTGAAAAGCCCCATAAGAGGAGAGGATAATCCAATATTTATTTATTTAATTATTTATTTAGTTAGTTATTTTAACTTCCTTTGATCTTTTAATGCGATTTTCCTAAAGCCGTGAAAGAGGTAGTAGACTAATACAAGCCATCACTCTCTAATTCCTTGTTTTCTTTTCTTTACTTGAAACTATTTGGCACTGTTATATACTGTTTCTCGGGTTTGTTAACACTCTAAAATACATACCTATTTCTTGGTTATCCGGCGGTCACGTCAGCCTTTCTCTCTGTAACTCTACGATGTATGTCCCCTCTCCTCTCAAAAAGAAAAAAAGGATCTCAGGTCCTATCGAGGCGTGATATAACAGAACATGGCTTCCCCTAAGAAGTAACAAAAGTAAACACCTCGTTAAAATAAACATCTACTATCTAATGCGCACTTCAATAGATTTTGCGGTTTAATTTTGGAAAGTTCTACAGGGACCATGTTTGACGAGAAGGAAAATATCCAGACTTTTCAGTTTTTTACATCTCGAAATATGAACAGCACCCGGTTTGAAAAGTTGCTTAAAACTGGACATGATTCATTATGGTAGTGCCATGCTAACTTCACCTTAACTCGGGGCACGCTAGCTTAGTCCAGGTCAGCCGAGTTCGCTGAACAGCTTTACATGTGACGAACTTAATGCTATGGGTATAGTCCCTTGCTTTCGCTCATTAGCTTTAGGTTCGTCACATTTGGTTCGGACCTTACACATGAAATAGCCTGAGAAAATGGCCGACATCTTGCGACGCCACCTCTGGCTTTCCCGCCAAATGACGTCTGAGGAACGAGCGTTGAAATTCCATACTGATGACGTGTCACTACCCAGGTCTGGGTAGTGCTTCTGATTGGTCATGCCGCGAGGGAACTTTGATTCAACCAATTAGAAGCAGACTCAGATCTGGGTAGACAAACGTCATCAGTATGGAATTTCTGCGCTCGTTTCTCAGACGTCATTTCGCGCGGAAACCAGTGGTGGCGTCGCGAAATGTCGGCTCTTTTCTACTCAGGACACACTAATATAATCGGAACGGGATGACAGACTCGACCTGCCCACGGTGTACTACTTCCTATTGAAATCATGTGATCATAGGGGGTCACACAATTTCTACTACCTTCCCAAAAAGCGACGAGTTGGCTGAAGGGACTCAGTCCGGTTTACGGTCAATTTGCCCGAAATCAGAGTTATGTCGCCCGAAATGCTGAGTTATGTGGCTCAGCATACTCTTGTTTCGGGCGACATAACTTCGGGCGAGATGACTTTCGTGCGACTTGACCGGTTACCCTCAGTCCAAATATATTAAGTGTGTTCAGTGCCTCAAGACGCTCTGAGTTAGGAAATATGGCAAACAATGCATGCACGATTCCAAATTCCGCTTCATCTAACACTAATTTATATTCCTTCCAGAAAGCGTAGCCGAGGATGTGCTTATTCCCTAAACACTTATCGCCTTCCATTATCACCGTCATCTTCCTCAGGAATTTGTCCAAACACACGGGTTACGTTGGTGAAAAAGAACAGAAGGACTGTACATTTAATTAAACTGTAGTAAATAAGACTTTTGCAAATAGTTATTAAAGAATGGCTTACGTGTTTTGAAAGCTTTTCACCAGCATATAATATATGTAAATTTCATGCCTACAAAGTTGGCGCGATTTAGATAAGAAAAAGAAAAGAATCGCGCCGATAAGGTTTAAACGATGGCTTTGCAATATCTGTAAAAATTTAGAAATCTGAATTAGATAACTAAAACAACTACAGAATTATGTTGGCTCATTTTTGGCTTTAGAAGACGTACTAGATTAGTAGTGTGTTCCGTGTTCACCGGTGTGACAAGCTACAATATTGCTGTTGATGAATTCTAGGAGAAGTCGCTTTTACTCCGATGAGAGTCAAACAGAACTGTATAAAGGTGAAGCACAGGCTCAGAAAACTTGATACATTGATCATTATTCATCTGAGAAAAAGCTAGACAGGCAATTCACCTTCGCTATAAATTCTGTACTTTCGCTTCAAATTGAGGCGGATTTCCACTGTCTTGTAATATTACGTGCGTACGCGCGCAAATAACATCGAGGCAATTAATGTATGAAAGGCCGTCGAAAACGTAAAATTTGAGCGAGGTTCAACTTTTACGCGCGAAGTTCTTACATATTTGCCTCCATTTTTTTCACGCGCGTACGCACGTAAAAATTAATTGACAGTGGCAATCCACTTAAAGACGGATAGTGTCTATCTGTAGTACTAGATTTAGAATTATGAGGCAAAATTCGTCTTCTACTTCTTAAACTTTAGGACTGTTGACAAAAAGATCAGCTGAGGGTGGATAATATATCTATGGTATTCTGTTCGTAAATGAATCCTATATTTAATAACCGAACCGAACAAATAATTAGCCAATGAAACCTTAATCCGGCTGATTTGTCCTAACGGCATATTAGCTGCATCCAGTTTGCTTTGGAAATCGTTGTTGCCACTAAAGGTGGAGTTTATAGAGAGAACGTCCTTTGCATTAGAAGTAATGTCCCTTGTAATAGCTTTTGGAAGCCATTAATTGCAGTTGTGTGCAATGAACATGTCCTGCAAATTCTGATGATAGTTGCATGGTCGCTTCTGTTCATTTTCCACACAAACTTAATTATTGCTTCAGAATGTGAGCATGTTTCCTGAAAAAAGAGTAGTTCACACCAACTTGTTTATCAATTTTCTGTATTTTAAAACTCTACACTTAGAATTGGCAACACAATAGTCCTCTATTAATTAAATATCAGCCAAATAACTAACAAATATAATTCTGATTCGCAATAGAATTAATAAAACTTTCATAACAATCTGAGATAAACTTTTAAAAATGGGAGGAACGTTTTTTATGTCACTCCACTGAGTTTTGTCTGGTTAAATATTGATATTGTAAAACCGGCCAGCGCTATGATCAGATAGTGCCAAAATCGCCTCAGTAAAATTGTGTGTAACCACAACATTTAAGAGACTACTAGATAAAAAAAATTAAACAAAGCATGCATGTGTGATATAATATTTATGTCAAAGGCGTGCATGAGAATATGCTCTCTTTTTATTTAAGAGTTATCTGTAGCATTTTTTTACTGCTTGCCTGCAATCTGCACAACTGAAAGCTTTAAGATTTAGAAGGTCATCACCATAAGTTTCCTCTTGATTAAATTTCATGTCTAGTCTAAAACATTACTGATGCCTTTTTCTTCTTTTCATCTCCCCACTTAGGATTATGCTCTAAATACAAATTAAATAAGATGGCTTGGCAGATTTGATCTAGGGAAAAATAAAAATTATTCTGTAATCTTTAAGTGTTTTCAAATTAAACTGTTGTTTTTGTTTATATTACTGCGGCAGTCACAGCGGCAATGTTAAAGTAGCTGCCATAGTTTCGTTACTGAAGAAAATTGTAGCATAACAGCATAACAGCTGCAAAGACATTGATAGGGTATTGAGGACAGCAGGGGTCAAGTTTAAGGTGCAACCTCATTAGATTTCTAATATATTAATATAGTATAAAATAAAATAGAGGATATTAGATGGCTGAGCGGAGATATGAAATTTCTCTTCGAGTGTTGACAAATATTTCATGAGTGAGCGCAGCGAACGAGTGAAATATTTTTTTAACACAAGAAGGGTAATTTCGTATCTCCAAGCAGCCATGTAATGTTCTATTTATTATATAAACACCACTGAAATACCAAACCATTTCAGTTTAATAGTTTTTTGGTGTGAAAGGCGCAATTTATTATGTAGCCATAGCAATGGTGATATTTTCACATGTGAAGATAACATGTTATTTTCACTTGTGAAGATATCAAGTTTTCATGCGAAAGCTCACCTGGTATTTTATTGGTGTTTATATAAGAAAGTAAAGTAAACTTTTGCAAAAACATTAGTCTTCTCATAAGTGTATACACATGCCAAACCATTTGATACTGGATTTTTGCCTAATTTTGAATGATTTCATTGGCTAGGAAGGGGGAGAGTTCCAGTTGCTTTTAAGCTTACAATATTATTTTGGATTTTTAGCATAATTAAATTAATGTGACACTTGTAGTGTCTTTAAGTCTGCAAACTGTCTGAGCACCTGTGTCCAGGTGCTAAGTTAGGCTAGATGTCAAAATGCTAAAGTACACAGGTGTGTACCCAGTTGTGTTGAACTAGCTAGTGTGAACAGAATTTAATAAAGCTGCTATTTATCTCTAATGTGACAATTTTTTGTTTTAATAAAACTGAAATTAATGTTCGCCATTGTAATATAATAATCTGATTGGTTTTCATGCACTTTGTGTCATCGCCAATTCATCATGATCGGAGTCATATAGGGGAGTATTTTTTGCACAAATGATGTCATGTGCCATGCGTCACGAGGTCATTATCATCCTGTCCCTATCAATTCTCAATATTTAAAGACGTGGGGGGTTGACAGCCCTGGTTAAGCACTTGTCTAGTATGTACAACAAGAGTGAGATCAGCCAAGTGCTTTGAGATGGAGCCTTCAATTTTATGTTCCTTTTCTGGGAAGAACATCATTGGAGACCCAGGGGCTGTCAGTAGATTAATTTGGAAGAAATGCTGCAACAAAGTTTTTTAAGGATAGGGAAGAACCAGTCTCCCTGTTCTTAAACACTTTAATCGTGCTGTTTCTCTCACTGAGTTGACTGAGTCTGCCCCCGAGTCTCCAATGATGGAGAAGTCTGGAATGTCTAACCATTATCTCAAAACCCTGAGTGCCTGGCTGGGAAACCAATCCTAGTTCTATGGATACAAAGCCTGGAACTCAACCAACTGTTTCTGAGCAGTCCTAATTTGCATGTGCAGGTGTTCTTCACTTTGATGAATATAAAATCAGTTCAAAAAGTATTTTTCAGATTTGCTAGCAAATTAAAAAGACACCAAAGACCCTCACTCTTTTAGAACCATTTCTACAGATTTGACATTATCATGCACTCCTAGGGCAGATTCCAGTCATGTGACTCAGCCCAGGGGGGTGGAGAGCATGAGACCTTGATTGCAATGATTGTAATACTGGGGTGGGGTCAATATATGGGAGGGGTGGAGGTTTCAAATACTTTGATGATCTCGGATGGAGATCTTAAAGATGAAGTTTATACGTTAAGAGGAATCAACTAGGAAACCATGTTCCTTCCCCACATAATCGAAGGGGCCTGCAAAAGGATTAAGTGCAAGTTTTGAAAGCGAGTAAACCAGGTTGCTCATGAATATCTATTAAATTTCCCACTGATCACTGGGCCGGGGGCATTGGAATGTCATTTGTACAAATTTTCTTGCTCTTTTTTGCCAGGTAAGAAGCATAGATTATAATAATAATTATATATAATCATTATTGTTATATTATGGGCGTTAAAATATCATTTTAATTGGAAGAATGGAAGATGAAAAAAACTCAAATTCCAACACTGTGGATTGAAACTAGCAGGGTTTCCAAAGCCTGTTTTCCTCACCTTTTCTCCATGTCTGTTTCATTAATATCCTTCTCTTCTCAAACAACAGGTCGAAGAAGTAACTGAAGTATAGCTACTCTTGTTTTCTACCTTTTTGAAGCCGGTTTTGCCTTTTTGAGCCATTACTATTCACCTGGGAACCGCTGGTTTAATGAACTAAGGTCCCTCACGCGGCGGTCACGCCACAGCCTTCCGCGTGCGAATATCGTTCACGGCTTTAACCCATTCGCCCCTGAACCGCCCGTAACCGCCCGTGCGGATCCAGGTCCTTTCTACCCTTTGTGACGTCATCAGTTTTAACGGTCAAGGACAACTTTCTTTGCTAACTTGTGTAGAGTGAAGAGGTCTTTCAAACAATACCAGAATGAGCACAATTCAGTCAAGGACACCGGAGAAAGAAGCAAAAAACCACGTGACAAGAACCTGAAAATCTCCATGAAAATCTTGTTCCATTACCCACCTACCTTTCCTTTCACCTAATCCTAAGATCCTAAAAGCTTTCCTAAAAACTCTTCCCACCAAAATGAAGCCTACTAAATGCCCAGCAAGAGAAAAAAAAAATGAGGCAAGAAAAGCGAAAAAAGAAGGGAGGAGAGAAAGCGAAAAGTAAAAGTCAAGACTGCTGTGTCACTTTTAAACCCGCATGCCCGAACTTCGCAAGCTGATATTTTGCATCTGGATCGGAAGGCCGCCAAGTGTACAACCTGTAAACCGGTTTGTGGTAAGTTTTAGCTCTTTATAGCACGACAGTGACCAGAAAACCACTCGACTAGCTTCAAAACGCGTTTTTGGGCAAAATCTCCTGGAGCGAATGGGTTAAGAGACGAACCTTGGACCATCTTTTGATTTTACTGTGGAGGAAAAACAAATTTAACTTCGTTCCTGAAGTTGACAACGAAACGTATGAACAGTGTATCAGCTAGCCTCCCCGCAGACGTTATTAGGGATTCGTCACGCATGTATCAGCATGTTTTTTTTAATATTTATATATACTGTTTTATAAATTTGTAAGAAAGATGGGGATATACGCCGAAAAATAGGTGAATATCTCTGCCCAATTCTGAATCAATAAAAAGAATGCGATGGTGAAAAAAAGAAGGAAAAGAAAAGTTTATGTGACCCCGACGTGACTCGAACACGCAGCCTTCTGATCTGGAGTCAGACGCGCTACCATTGCGCCACGGAGTCCCGGACAAAAACCTGCACACTATTTTAGGTCTTTCAATCATTTTTTTTTTTTTCTTTCATGGCCTTTCCTTTCCAAAGGCCAAAGTCAGTAAAAAGAAATTAGAGAAGGAAATGATTCTCATATGTTTATCTGACTAACTGTCTGCAAAGGCTCAGATAAAATCTGAACTCATTTAAAAATCAGATATAAAACAAAACACATAAGAAGTTGTCACGGTAAATTTCACTTCCGGTTGTCGCCGTCGATTGCACAACAAGGCTGGAAATATCGACATTTTCTCTAGATTTTCGACAGCTATCTCTATCAGCCCGTCTTGTCCAAAAGGCCAAGCTGATCTCGTGAACGCGGCAGTTAGCTGTCGAAAATTTGGTGAAAACTTTTTTCGATTTTGTTCCTCGCTGCTGATAAAAAGTCAGCTGAAAAAGAATTCTTAACATTTCCGGGACATTTGTATTGCCTTATAGTCACCGACGTGCCCGTTTCTGGGTTCTTTGTAAAGCTAAATAATTTTGAACATCATATGGTTGCTCTAGTTTTTTCTGTCCTTTGGCTTAGGGTTTGAATTTGGAAACTGAAGACAGATGTTCTCAGGCTTTTCTCAACGTTTACTGTAGGGTTTACTCGTGGATAATTCCTCTACATTTTAAAAATGGAAGAAACAACCAATAGACACAACAATAGCTACAAGAAACGTATTTTAGTATTACAATTATATATTTATTAGAACCTTTTTGAAATACGTACATTATTTTAGGCTGTATCTTAATGTAACGTTTTCAAAAATTTCAAGATTTCACTAAATCCTCAGCTTGCAGCTGTCTATGGCCACCGCCTGTTACTCGTTCCCGTTGTTACCTCAGCGAGAAGGATCGATGTTCGTAGGCCTACAAAATCCTTCGTTTCCTGGGTGACTGCAGAAAGTCTACTTTTTCCCCAGCCCCACTATCTCTGAGTCCTTAGGTTCGACCGTGGACAAATACCCGCAGTTCTCGCAGGTGACCGAAATTATGTCAAATAACGAAGGAGCAAAAGGGAAGATATTCAGTTTAATAATACTGAAATGAACTGAGGAATTTGGTAACCGTGGATTCGTGTGAGAATTAGACGCGATTTATCACTGTAAACACACGAGAGCCTAGTGAGGTTTTGGAAAATCACCAGTAAAACAACTTAGATGCAATTTCAGTATTAAGCCTTAAATTTGTTTATTCAAACAGTCTGTTTAGTTTTCTTGTAGTATAGCCAGTTTCAGACGGTGTTTCCCTGGGGGAAATTTCTTCATTTAATTTGGAAAATCGTTAGAAATGCTTGATGTCAACAGATAAATTTTATTCTACCTGTCAAAAAAACTTCAGCTGTAATGACAAAAATAGCAAGTGAGCTAATCAATATGCTACTAAGCCAGCTTCGATAGGCGCTCATTAATATGAAACTGCGTTCAAAAACTACACATTCAAGTTCTAACCTGCTTTGCGGCGTCCTTAGCGCTGTCTATTGATTCACAAACACTATATAAGTATTTGCGAGAAAACAAAGAACACTACATGAGGTAAGGTATACACCTTTGCGTGTGCAACGATAACTAAAGAGTCTAAACAATCTAAAACGCCGCTGTATATGTCAACTTTTCCTTCAAGGTAGGAGACCACACAACCAATAGGGGAGAAATTTTTACATCTTAGTGTCGTTACCTAGAAGCCGGAGGCAAATTTACATGTCGATTTTAGCGGTGTGGCAAGCAAACAAAATTGTATTGTCTACCATATTTAATAGCGTCCTCGCAGGTACTTAATCGCTTTGGTAATACGGTGCAGCATTCAGCTTAAGATTTTTCAAGCATCTGAGCAACTGAACTCTACTCAAGAGCTTTCTCCATCGCAAATGTAGCTTGACGCAGTCCAGGGAGCACTTGGACAGATGAAATCTCATTCGACTTGTCCTGTTAACCATTTCGTCCAAATTTCCGTGAATTCAGAGACACTGAGCTTCTGCTAAACTCAATATCTCTAAACTGTACTGTATAGCGGAGTTGATTCTGCATTACCCAACAGTTCGTAGAGGAAAATTTTACTATGAGTTATTACCAACAAACGTCTTTTCAACCAGCGCATTACTATCCATCAAACGATCCTGTAGCTGGTGGAACTTTTCAAAGGGAATTCCCTCCGCCAAATTCAAGGGTGTACCTGGAACAGCCATACCACCCATATCCCATGGTAGCCCCGCAAACTACAGTGTTCGTTTACGACGATCATCCCGATTTTCGTCAAAGGGACCAAGGCTTGTTAGCTGCATTATGTGCCGCATGCTTGTGCTGTTGGCTGCTTCCACCTTTTCCTACATGGCATTGTTAAATTGTACATTGTTCATTGCTCCTTGATCGGTGAAACCCAGCTATCCTAAACGTAGATACGATATGAGATACAACGCCGAAGAGATTTCACGTGAGGTTAGATCGTATTGAGTATATATGTCTACGGAAACCAAGCAAATAATTGACAGCACAGGACTGACCCGGCTGTACTGAATAAAATCACTCTTCTTCTGATGACGAATTTAAACTATAAGAACTTCCTCTTAAAAATTAGCAGTGTATAGATCGACGTCCAAATCAAAGAAAGAACCAGTTAATTTAAAAGTTCAGAAGGGAAACAGGAACATTTTTTTGAACTCGTTCTAAAATGTTTAGATACTATACTGCTGATTGAAATTTTATTAAATTTGCATATTTATTAAAACTCAGCAAAATCGAACCTATTAAAATTTTTTAAGCATTGTCATGGATGTAGATTTAACGACAGTAATAGCCCATAATTATGACTCTCTTTTTTAAAGAAAATCCACATTATTAACATATAGGCAACGTTCAACAAAAGCCTAAATAAAAAATAAACGACATTTTAAAGACTGATTAATTTAAGCTTTGCTGCCTGCCACCAGTACAGACCTATTTAGCAAAATTATACAGTGCGCGAATCATATGTTTTCTTCCGCCCAGTCAGATCACACAATTTACAATAGATCAAACTCCCATCATTCTAAAACAGAACAGAATCAAATTGTAACGAAGCTGGTAGTGAGAATAAAAGGAAACCTAAGTAAAGGCGTTTTTGAGTAACGAAAGTCCATCCATCGAAAGTGAACTATTTCAATTCTTGGGCAGTAGTTTTGCCCAAGAATTTTTGGATAGTCGTCTGCATAAGAGCGACTTAAAATTGCCAATTTTTCAAGTTCCTGCGTGTTGATATGCGTCGCCCAAAAACGCCCGCTACTCCATATAAAATTAGCAGGTAGGTTGAAAAGGACTAAATTAAATTGAATCCTTAGATGCTAAAACTGTCATTCACTAAAAAGGGGCGCATTAACTGACCATGTTAAAGAAAGGTAAAGAATAAAATAATAAAGAAAAACTCAGATAAGTGATGGTGATCTACATTAAGAGAATAAAAACTATTAACACGCCTCTGAGATACCAAGATCATCATTCGGTTCTCAATATTCAGTATACACCTTCATTTGCTGTCGTACAATAGAGATGAACGTGACTGGCCTCATTTTTTGAGATGAAAACCTATTTCAAAATGCATGTACCGCATCTGAATCCTAAGAATCCGGAATTAAATTTGTGATCCGATGAATTTACTCCTAACGAGATGCGTTTCTGTAAGAAAATCCAAATCCCCCTGCCCTGATTCTTGAATCCGGCCAAAAATGGATTTTTCGTCTCTTTACTCTAACCCAAAAATGGATTTTGAATCTAAAACCGGGATCCACTGACTTCGAGTGGATTCATTATATTAAGGGCATAATGTTAGTCATATCCCTCCATCGACGAAGCCACACATGCACGCTGTGATCTCATCAGGAAACTATCCACAATCCCGGTAATTATTCGTTGAAACACTCGTGAGCGGAAAACACAAAATAAAATAAGTTGTTCCACGAATACATTTACCGCTGCCCTCTCCTTCCCTCAATGTTGGTTTTCAGGGTTTTGCTTGCGAGTGGGCGAAAACGTCTGCCAAATCAACATTGAAAGGAGAGGAAGCGAAGAAATCGGCAAGTGTTTCAACAATTATGGCTGGGAATGTAATTAAAAAACCAATTAAGCGCACGACGCGCTACAGTCGAAACCTCGCGTAAGCGACCACTCAAAATGCGATGAATTAGTTGTTGGTTAAAAGAATCGAACGAAAGGTGGTCTTTTCCGAGTTGAGGTCCAGACACTTATCCTTTTTGGAAAATAATTTTTTGCGGCAAATTTCAAAGTTATGATATGTGGAGATCCATCTAGTCACTTAAAGTTCTTGGTATCCTCTGAGTAGCGTAGCCATGCGTCAAGAGGTCACTTACAAGAGTTTGAAAACAAATTAGAAAACTTTAAAACCGTCACCACGAAAAGTGCTCGCGGTCGCAAAATAATTATGAGGAGTGTTCATTTACGAGCAGCAGACATTTTAAGAATGACGCCTTCAACCCGTATGCCCTTTATAGTCGTGAAATTTAGAAGAATTATCATTTGACGAGATCGATCGATTAAAAAATACTTTATGCCGTCATGAGATTTTCCCGTTTTGATGACGTCACAAAACGTGTTGCTTAAAAATGCGGCGCATATGAACCACATATGCACATTAAAAATTTAAAGATCACCTTAAGAATGATTCCGTCCTATTGCAATGGCTTGCTAAGTCACGTGACCTTTCCCATTAATTAATTGATGATTTGCGTTAACACGACATGATTAAAAAGCTGACCTCTTAGCCTTTTGCGAGGAGCCGCATAAACTGATCGATAACATAAGATGAATACTGTTTGACTAAGTATTCCCTATTTACAGTGGTAAGTGAGTCACGTGACTTAGACTGATAACAACAAGGTTCATTGAATGGATGCAAACATGGACAGGAAACTGCTTGGTAAGTTTCGCCAACAATACACATAACGCCTCAATAGCCACAGTCATCTTAACCCCACACTAATCAGGCGGCTATTCAATGGTCTGTGACCATTACTATTGAAGGCAACTCCCGCATACGATGACGAAGTTGACGCTGACCGGAAGTAGGGGGAGCCACCGTCACCACACCAATGATCACACTGTTTAAAGCAGTTGCTGGTATATCCGGATATGAAAAAGCCAGAGTAGAAACGTACATCGCAGATCAGAAGCTGGTACTTATAGCCTGTATCTGCTATTCCGCCACCTTGAAACAATCCTGGCAATTGTGTCCCATAATTCCCTTGCGCGACAAGCATGGAATTTTCCTCATAAGTGAAAGAGGCCTGTTGTCCCGTTGTTTCGTCCACGAAAAGAATCTCACGAAACTGTAGAATGAAAAAAAAAAATGAAAGAAAAGAAACGATGAGCAGAATGATCTCAAATGATATGAATGAACTTAAAAAAACAGCAAAACGGCCATTTCAATTTTTAAATATGTTTTGTTTCTTGCTCACCTCAATGTTGTTGCAATCAGTTCGGTATCCATTTTCTCCGTAAGGTAGATTGCTATCATACGTCACTTCCGTTCTTGGAATCACGACTCCATCAGTTGTGTAACACATCGACCATCCGCCGCCGAGCGACGTCATATCACAATAGGCCTGAAATCTAGTGAGGCCGCTATTTGGCTGTAACCAGTATATACCATCAGAAGCACTTGGAAAAGCTGTCTTAATATCTTGGCAGCTCCTTCCTTTTTTAAACAAGAAAAGTACGTTTATTTATTTCTTCAGCAGTTCTGAGCGCCAGTGCACGCATGACAGAAACTGCGATTATCATCCACCCGGCAAAATAAAGGTCCATAAGCAATTAAATTCATATCAATCTATACTAGCTACTGCAGTCGGTTTGGCTAGGCAATGTTGCATGATCGCTGGATGGCGGAATAGTCTCACTGCATTCTCATTGCTCGCCAAATGCAAGGGAATCCGGGATCTTGGAAAACTTAGCTGGTAAAATCAGGAATCCTGGGCTTTGGAATCTGGAATACAGCTCAAGGAATCCGGAATCCCACGAACGATTAGAATCCAGAATCCAAGGTCCACTGAAAAAGAATGAAAATCTAGTACCTAGTTTTCGGAATCCACAGCGTGGAATCCAGAATCCAAGACTGTCTTGGATTCCCTTACATGTGGCGACACTGTATTTAGAGGCAATGATGCATCGCGGCCCTATTTTTAATTTGGGTAGTTACTTCTTTGAAAGTGACCTCAATGGTTCAACCCTTCCACCTCCTCTGGTTCCAGTTAACGCCCCATTCCCGGACACAGGGCATATCGCTACCCTAGAGGTCACGTTCTCCTTTCATAACTTGTATTGGTAAAATCCAACTAGTGGTGTATTATCAATGCTGCATTCTGATTGGTTGAGCTACTACTAAGCTGTATCTTATAACCCCCTAGTAGCGAAAAGCGCGGGCTTTTTGGCGGCAAAAAAGGATTAAAGTCTAGCTTTAACTAGCTAAAATCTTTTTAGTCCCGATATTTTTGACCAACTAGTTCGATTTTACTAAAGCAATTATTCCTCTCGCCCGAATGGCCTCTGAGTCAATAGCCCATTCGACCTTCGGCCTCATGGGCTATTGACTCAGAGCCCATTCGGGCGAGAGGAATAATTGTTAATTAGTTTCCCGTGATGGTGTAATAGGTATGCAGTGGCAATCTTTGATACGTCTTGTGATGTCTGCTTTCATTTACAACCTACCCAAGTTGCAGTTTGGCCCGGTATATCCTAGTGGGCACAAACACTGATAGTTGATTGGCGTCAGGGTGAGGCAGGTAGCGTTGTTTGGACAAGGACTTGATGAGCAGCTGTTCTATAAAATGAAAAACAAGTTGAAAGTTAAAGGAGCCCATTTAAGAGAAGGGATGTCCTTTAAAACTGTTTTGCGACAGACACATTTCTAGGCCAGTTGCTCCGGCGCATAAGGTTTGCCAAATCGAACTAAATTACTGACATATCGACCTAATGTGACCAAACTCTCCAAGAGTTGAACCTATGTACATAGAATTATTCTATAGTGTGATATGTTCTGTTACATTAATTATCCACAAAATTTCAACCTATCATTTTTGCGGAAAACATAAAGGTTATCGAGGCTGACCGTGCCGTGGTGAATTGAACTCGAAGGGAACGTTAATTTGTGTAATTCCTTCGGGTCCATAACCTACATGTATAGTCAAAGAATAAATAAACGAAAGGCATCATTCATAAGAATCAAACAATACACCTCCAAAAGACGAAATTTTGTTTTACGTAACCTGAGGTAAATTTAAACTGGGCATTAAAAGAACCGAACATTCGACATTCTTGTCAATTCAGCTATCTCTTTTTCTAATGAAAGGAAGAGTGACTTGCATTACTGCAAATTTCAAAAGTCTGCGAAACTATAAATGCTATAAACTCGGAATTAATGCCTAAAATCCCATTTTAATTCAAGTGGGTAAAATCTTAAACCTCGTCTTCGGGTATTTTCCTTTGGAATATGGGTGAAGCGAAAAGCCCTGATGTCGAGATTGTTAAAAAGTTACGTGATAGACCTGGTTTCAGTCTATCAAGTTATAAAGTGGTTTCTTAACCTTATCCCCAGGGTCGTCTCGTTTGCCAATATGGCGAATTCAGGAAAGTGGGTTGTTTTCTTTACCTCCGTCCCCCTGTAAATGTAACCAGCCCTGGGAACCAAAGCATCAGGGTGCCGCACGTGATCTGAATTACTGAGCTCACAAGTGAATCCATTGACCTGAGAAGGCCCCATGTTGTAGGAAACACACTCAGATTCGTGAAAACATCTTAACTCACACTGTTCTTGTTTTTTCACTTGGAGGGTTTTAATCACATAACCATCCAGGGCTTTGCCAGGTGTATGATTCATAAACATTAACTCTCGACATGCATCTGTAAATGATAGGTAATCAGACAAAATGGTACAGTCATTCCGACCCTCAGCAAAACGTTAGGGATGATCTTTAGTACTACAATAAGACTAGTAAGATACAATGTCTGATCCCAAACTTTAGCAATTATCCTTTAAGGAATTGATTATGGAATTGATTAACTCTACTTCGTATATTGTTATTTAATATATAACTGTATTTGTATCATCTTCTCTTAGTCTTCGGGATAAATTGTTATTTGGCATCATGCAGTGTAATTTTATAATTGTTTCCATGATGTTTTTTCTTGATTCCTTAGTTTTTGTATGCAAATTTGAAATACCGTTCATGGTCTAGTGCAAGTAAATCGTCTTTTTGTTGTTGATGTTAGGGGAATAAAACTTATTTCACTACACCGACGAAAACGCTTATGGCTCGACTCATGTTCATTTATGCAAAGCGGTGTATGATCAATAAAAATTGAGGAGAAGAATCAATAAAAAACGAGTCCAAATATAACAAAACAAATAGATAGGGTACTCCTGCTACATTATGGAATAACTCGAGCGATAACTGGAATATTGCAAATGCTCGAATTAGCACACCCTCTCCCTTCCTTCGAATAATCGCCCCTTCGAATTAGCTTCCCCCTTGAGGCTACACTGAATAAGCGCCCCCATTCGAATAATCGTCTCTTTTATCATCCGTCCTCGAAAATATTCGGTCTAAGGGTATTATACTCTCACATACTGGGGCTAAGGATGTTTTCAGTCAGGCAGCTAGTTTATGTTTTGATAATTTGAACACAGAAACGTGGGAGGAGTACGATAAAGCGAAAAACAAATCATCACTCCCTTCTTGTGTTTCAGTGTGATATACATATATATGTATATGCATTATTTACTTTTTCTTGCTATAGAGTCATGCGGACCGTCTTCAGCCACAAGCAAGCAGAAATCTTTAGATAAACATTATAGCACCTCGAGCTAAGGAATCAGCACCTGCCTCCATATTTTCATTCAAATACATTTTATCATTGTGTTTGTTAATCTAAATGATTGTTTCTGGGCTGTAAGTAGATTTCAGAAAAGGGCTGTAAGAGATATACACCGGCTCTGATATAAAACTGGCTGCGAGTGAAGTAAGGGAGAATTGTGTTTTTCACGCATTCTAATTCAGCCGTTATTCTGGCTACAAGAACACAATGTCTATTAACGACAAAAGAGTGCTTATTTTATCATATATTTCTTTATAAACTCAAAATTAAGACTGAGAATGTAATATTTAGCCTAGTTTCCTTGTCACCATACAAAAACGTCACTCACAAATTGAATTCTCCCAGTTCTTTCAAACTTTTCGCTATTATATTTCCATCAATTTTGTAGGTGACTCTTGAGGACCTTATATAAAAAGCAGAAAACTTCTTCGTCCTTTATTTACGTCCTCCATAAGACGTTGTTGTTGTCCGGCAAAGAACTAGTTGCTGGACGTACCGCGTTGTCAGTGTTTTTCTTATTTTAGTTTCTTTACTGTAGCTGTTGTGACATCTCTTTAATAAACCCTCACTATGAAAAAAGAAAACACCTTACCATTGCTTTCAACATCCGAGAGCAAAAGCCTTAACAGGAAAAACATCATGGGCGTAACTACCTTCATGATAAAAAATCTCAGTGGAGAAGTCAAGCCACTATAATAACCATGATCGACTGTAGCCACTAAAACCTAAACCTTCCTGAACCCCGCAATGCGAATCAGTGTGGCTGTCAAGATGGTTACGTACGGCGATGTATAAACCCTCGAGTGACGGGAACTTTTGGCAAGGGACCAATCAAAAAATCTCTATAAAGTTCCCTCATTATTTATGTATAGAGTTTGGGAATCAGGTGGAATTTTAGGTGTAATGACTGGCTGCAAGTACACTAACTACAATTTTTCTTGTCATAAGACACAATCTGTCAATTCTTGTAAAACAATACAAGGCGCCGGTTTTCTGGCGCTGACATAATCGTGGTTTGTCATGGTTGAATTCATATAAACTTTAGTTTGTGGTAGCAGGATAGCCGTAGGAAGCAGCGGGTTGGATACTGTTTTACCACCATTTTTTAATGTTTTAACGTTTTGTCAAAGACACGCAATAATTCAGTTTGCCTTCCCAAGATATTCCATTGATTTGTAGGGAAAAATCTGAAGGAACCCTACGGTTAAGTGGTTTTCAAATGGGCTGTGAAAGAAGCTAGTCAGTCGTGTTAAAATTTACATTTAAATTGCATCTTTATTTTTAGTATCAAGATTTAAATTTATATATTATCCGTCATATGATTAAAAAATATTTGCATAATTCACAGATTTTGGTGCTTGATCCTACTTTCAACAGGGGTAGGAGAGCATCCTCTCTTATCTCTGTTTAAAAATATTTCGACTGTTCTCAAATCAACGTCTATTTACAATATGTCAGCATAGATAGAATCCGACACTGAATGAATTTAGAAATATTTTCATAAACTTCTAGTATTATAATTATGTGCGTGCTAACACAGGATTTATTGGGAAGTTGACTGGTTTTTGCCTTGCTGCAAAATGATATAATTAGTTTTCGTTATGTTAACAGAGAGCTTATTTGCTTTCATAAAAGATCAATTTGAGATAAATCATTATTTACGGCAGAAATAGCACAATTTAAATCGGGATTAGAATAAAACACACTAGTATCATCTGCAAAAGCATAGTTTCAGCAAGACGAGTAGCACAAGGGAGGTCATTGATATACAAAACAAACAATAATGGTCCTAATATAGAAACCTTGAGGGACTCCACAGCTCAGAGTCAGCCTAATAGAACAAGTCTCTTTGTACTGGACAAACTGCACGCGATTTGACAAATAGCTTTTCAACCAGCTAAGTGCTAGCCCATGAATCCCAAAAAATTGGACGGTAGTTAGTGAAATACTGGGAATCACCAGCTTTAAATACCGGAATCAGTTTAGCAATTTTCAGTTCATCAGGAAATACTCCTTTAATAAGAGACAAATTGATTACATTGGCCAAAGGCTGAGAAATGAGATCAAAGGTGCTTTTTATTATATCCATTGAAACGTTATCATATCCAGGCGACTTTCCAGATTTAAAAGAGTTGCATATTTGATTTAGTTCCGAAATATTAGTTGGATTTAAGATAAGCGACTCATTAACAGAAGCGCCAAGAAAACTACGAAAAGATACTTGTGTGTCTGGAATTTTCCTTGCTAAATTCGGACCTATGTTGGTGAAGAACTTACAAAAGCAGTTAGCTATTTCTTGTGGATCATTTAACAGTTTTCCATCAGAGAAAAAAGGAATTTGGCAGAGCTGCTTTTCTGCTCGGTTTGTTGATTACATCATTGATTAGTTTCCAAGTTTCTTTCAGGTTATTTTTAGCCTTCTCAAATTTTGTATCATAGTACTTTCGTTTAGCAATTTTATAAGATGATTCAGTTTGTTCCGATAGCGTTTGTATTTTAACTCAGTAGTTGAGTCCCTAGAATTAATGAACTGGAAAGTAGGCATATGAAAGGATGACCAAGGACAATTAACTTTCTCTCTCCGTGGGGGTATGGTAGGTAGGAAGGAAAAAGTGTTCCTATATTCGGATTAGCCAGAATTATATACGTAACCTGCTTCCTGAAGATTTTGCACTTCCCAATCTCTCAGTCCAATTTACCTCCGCTTTCAGACTGCCTGGTGTGCCGTGCGCCCTTCACACAAAAGTTAAATACAACGGCACTTCAGGCTGTTGGTCAAAACGTTTCAGTCTTTTCAAAAGATCTTAAGGGGGGGGGGGGGGGGGGAGATACAAACTCAAAGTGGTAAAATTTTCATTCTTGTTCATTCTTGTTCTGCAGTCCATTCTGTCTGAATGTCTGAATCGTGGGAGCAAGTTTTTGGATGTGAGTGTGGCAGAGGGAAAACTAGGCTGCTCACCCCGACCTTAAACCCCGACCTTAAACCCCGACCTGGTTTACTTCATTCCCAGCGAAGGTATCGTAAACAGGATATCCTTTTTGTTTTAAGTGAAACAGTTTCTGTTTCCATTTTAACAAGCGCGGGCCATGTACAATCAGAACTGATGGTCCTTCACCGCGGCCTTCTTCGTGCCAGCGTTTGATATTTTACTAAACCAAGCTTGCTGAACGGAACGAAACCAAGTCATGCCTTAAAGCCGTGTCATTCAGAGAAAACTTTTCAGTAATTACAAGTCATTGTTCACAATAGTACCCTGCACAATATAAAGTTCTGTTTTTGACCATGTGATAAATCAAGCTTTTTCGGTCAAGATGACTGGATATTGGCGCAATCTCGACCCCAGAGCTCTTCCGCGCTCAGACTGCGTAAGCACAGGGGTCGAGATTGGATATTGGCCTCGTTCTTTTTTTGGCGCATGCGTTTTTATCAACCTCGACTTCGGAATGGCTAAAAAAAAAATGAAAATAAATGAATAAAAATAAATTTAAAAAAAGGCCAATATCCAGGCATCTTGACAGAAAAAGCTTGGCCAGGAAGGCATACCGTATGTACGTGTATGTGTGAAACTTTTTGTTGGTTTTCACATGACGTCACTAAAATTCAAACTACATAACTATCGATCCTACTGAGATTTTACTTTCATGATGCATTAGAGCAGCTGAAAACTAATTTTCATGGAAATTTTCGCTTCAAAAGGGTTCTTGGTTTTGTGATAGAGTACGCTTGAATTTTTAAGCCTTTACATGACGACCGGCAGTTCACCCCGACTGTCACATTGGTTAAAAAGTGTTTATTTCAGGAATTTGTTAAAAAACAGTTCATGGATTTCGGAGATTTTTAATGTTTATGAGTTCCTCGAGGAATAAATTCGCGCTTTTGTACCAAAACTCGGCAAGAGACGTTTCTCTCGGTTTCCGTCCGCCATGTTGATGCCCAGCCAGCATGGCGTCTCCATACAAGTCTCCATAAGGGACGGACCATTAGAAAACTTATGGGGAGGGTAAAAAAAAAAATTCTTAACCCTAAAAAAATATTCATGCTATGACCTAAAAATATTCTTCTGGCCTGAATCTTTTCTAATGGTCCGTCCCTAAATTTGAAAACATTTGTATATTTATATCTCGTTCATTTTTCCAGAATTCCGAACTTTATCTATTGAATGGTTTTTTTTTTTTTTTGATTCTTATTTTGATCTATTTTGAATGGCGTGACACTGAAAACCAGCAATTGGCTTGATCAAAAAGTTTTCTTCAGTGACGCCAGACGAATCAAAAACAGCTGTTTAGTAGACTCGCAATTTGTCAAACTTAGAGTTTTCGTCAGGTCCACCAACGCCAGGAAACGGAATTAGGGTGACCATTTAACTTACGAGAATTAAATAGTCGGTCCACCATTTAACTCTTGAGGGGGGGGGGGTGATTTTGAAAAAAAGTTTCCTGCAAGCGCTTGTCGGAAGAAAAAAATTGCATGCAGCACAACTGTAATAGAAAGCTTATAGGAAAAAAAAGGGAAAAAATGTCCTGCCCACCAGATTGCTAGAAAAAAAAAATCGTGATGACCAGAAATCACCCACCCCTCCCCTCAAGAGTTAAATGGTCGGGCCCTTACAACAGGAAGCACATGGTCGAGCACGTACATGTCATGCAGCTAGGAACTGCTACGTCATCGTGTGATTCCATTTTAGATATGACGTCTGAATACTAAAATAGCTTGTACGTACCATCCTTCTTCGCTGGAACAGTGTTCATATGTAACTTGTGCTTGGACTATTCTGTATCTTTTGTTCGGTACGTAGCTGGATTTAAAGGTAAGCATTTTGTTTTTACATGAAACTGTCATATTTAATCGTAAAATACATTACCTGAGCCGTAAAATGGTACATCGAATTTCTGAATTCTGCATTACTTCAAAATATTTAAACACAAGGAGAGTGTGCTTTCCCAACCGATGTTTTGAATGTCGATGCTTGGCCGTTTGCTTCATGTGACACAGTTTACAGATTCAGTGGTTATTTATTTTATATTCTATTATTTCGACAGGAAAGCTTTCAAAACAATCAATTACAACACAAGCGCGCAGATTGGATAAGACGACCAAGAGTTGAACTTTTCATACGTTTATGAAGACGAAAACTATATAATTTTTGCCACAAGGAAGTGAAAAATAATGAGTTACCCAAATGCACCTCCGCCATACAATCCCAGCGCACCTCCCCAAGGCGGTGGAGTAGGATTTGAACAATATCAGCAAGGCAGCCCTTATCAACAAGCTCCACCGCCATATTCGACTAATCCCTACCCTCCACAAGCTCCTTATCCGCAACAACAGTACTACCAGCCCTATGGTCATCCTCAACATGTCTACACCGAGCAGCCGAAAACTGTTTATGTCTACGATGAAAGGCAAAGACGAGACAACGATGCGGCGGAATGTTTCCTTTGGGGACTTTGTGCGGCTTGCTTGTGTTGCTGCTTGCTTGATGGCTAGGAACTTTTTAACACAGCAACTCTCCGAGTTTCTACCTCAGCATACATGGATTGATGAAAAATTTAGTTAGTTTTAGGTAGGTTGCAGTACATGATTGAAAGGTTCACGAAAAAATTATATGCGTTATTTCTTTTAATTAATTCACATTTCAACATCTTTTATATTTGAACTTTTTTGGCATATTAGGTTGTGTGTGACATGGGCAGACTGATTTGTTACATAAAAATTAATAATGGGCCATATTATGAAGGATCAAGATAATTATAGTGTACTAGTTTGCACACGTATTTCGTAAACAGGTTGTTGACGCCTGAAGCTTTGTTTTAGTCATAAAAGACAGACACAATGCAGTCAAGAGTCCTTGAACTAAAACTGTTGTTCAAAATATGTCAGAATTGTTTGTTCTGAAGAAAACTGGCATAGTATTATTTAAAAGTCCAAGCCTGCATGTGTGTTTAGATGCAGGTTGGACTAGTTCAATATTAAAACAAATAGAAAGAAGATATTACGTGTTGGCAAGAAGATATGAATTTTATGTTAGAGTACCGAGAAGAACAAAGCTCGCTTGTGAGATATTAGGGAGCTTAAGCAACAACAACGGCTGCGAAAACATCACTGAAAACATACTGTTGTGCTACTTCAAACTTTACCGTGCTTATTCCATCTTGTTTAGTTCGTCAAATGTTGGCAATTTTTCCTGGAGTCGAATTCTAAAAGACTGTACATATCAAAGTTCAGGAAGAGAAAAATACGTTTGTTGTCTTCACGTTTTCCACAAAATGTGAATTTAGGCATTTTCACATCACAGTCATCCTGTTACAGCAAAGAATGTTCAGAAAACTGTCATGCACTTGCAAAGTTGTTGTTTTGCTAATCTAAACCTATTACTTTTTTGCTGTTCTCATTGAAGTCGGCGTCATTGTTGCTTAAGCTCTCTATCGTTTTTGCCATGAGAACATAAAATTCATATCTTTCAGCTTACATGTAATTTTCTTTTTATTATATGGACAGTAAAACAAGTATAACTGTGAAAATGCATTTTTGCACTAAGGGTTTTTCGTCCCGATAACAGCTTTTTTGGTGGTTAGCTAATGTGTTAGTGTCCGAAAGTGGGGTTCCCTGTACTTTCTTGAGAAAAGGGTTATCTCTGCAGATTTGCAATCTGTACATTCTGATGTTTATTTACTTGAATGCTCATCAACACAGAATTCATGATTGAAATATGCTTTATTTTGCTCCTTTTTTTCTACGAATTTTTGTCTTATTTGTTATATGTCCCTTTTTAAAAACATTAACGTTATTATTAATGTATAGGTGATGATACCTTAGTTAAAGTGTCAAAACTGTAATAGCGGTGTATAACCACTAAGTAGGGACACTAAAATAAGTTTAAAAAGTTAAAAAAGTTAAAAGTATTCTCTCAACTGGAGTTGTCTCCTTTAGGGAATTATGAGCTTAAAATAGACATTGTAGAGATTAAAACACTTTGGGTTTGAAAGTCGCAAAAATCCTTGTGTCAGTCTTTTAATTCCTTGTATAATTTTGGCCTGGTCTCGAAATCTCGGAAGTGTTTGTGATGGGTCTCATTTTGGGTGGTTTTTTGTCTCAGAGGCTCAAATTTTCAAACCAAGGTCTCGCAGTCTTGCAAAGTCTTGAATTTACCAATGTTCTATACCCCTTAATTTAGCACACAGAATCCATAGATATTTTCTTGGAGAATAGCGGTTGATATTTTGAACAAAAGTTGACCGACAAAGGCTCATAAATTCTTTCTCAGTAGAAGACACAAAATTTTAAATGATTGTTCCACGGTAGTAATATCCTAAAAGAATCTTTGGTGAGCACTAATAATTCCAAACAAGAAACCAAAAAAGTTCATTCAGCAAAGTTTGATAAGGAAGGAATTATGACACTTGCCACACAATATGACCACTTGTGTTAGATAGGAAAAATACACCACTTGGTTCTTGGATGTACTGTAGTGGTCATATTGATTCTATGAGTGTTTTAATTTCAAGTAAAACACTCCTGTCCATATAATAATACAAAAAATTAGACACAATGGTGTGCTATAAAATGGGCTATCCAAGGAAGACCAGGCCTCATTATTTTTGTTTGTTATACATAAGATTATACTCATTATATTTTCTTCTCATTGGCTAAGAGCCTACAATTAATTGTGGAAATCAACGCAACTTACAGATTAGTTAGTTATCGACTAGCAGACAACTGAGTAATCTTTAGGTTGCGCGCCCAATGCATGATATGATTTCCAACTGTAGTGCAACGCGTGTTCCTTGTGATGCAGTGTTTGTCATTATTCTGTGCAATTCAAGAGAATGTATAATAAAACAAATATTAGATTCAGTTTTTGTGATATCCTAAAATATCAAGGTCTCAGTGAGTGTTATCAGCCTTAGCATTCGGCTCGCGGATCGGCTGATAACACTTATTGAGACCTTGATATTTTAGGATTTTAGAGTCATGTTAGATGCATTGGGGAATATCATCGATATAGGCGAGAAAGAGTAGTGGGCCAGGCCCAACATGAGGCCTTGAGGTACTCAAGAGGTAACTTGTAGCCAGTACGAATAGGTACCCTGTAGTGCTACTCGCTGAGATCTGTTGGAGAGGTAGCTCAGGAACCATTGTCTCAACTGGCTAAGTATTAGGCAATTATTTACTAATGAATGAGGCTGTCACCTGATATAAAGAATTATGCAGTTGGAGGAGGGTGTTCAATCGGCCTCAGTGGATAGCACCAACCGAGATCTGCATAATTCTTTTTCTCCTATGAAAGCTGAATTCATTAAATGCTTTATTTTAATAATTCCTAGTTTAAAAACAAGCTAAAACATACTTGCCTTCATCAATGTTAAGTTCACCTCAATAGTGCATGTTTAGAAAATAAAGGGCTGTTCAGGTCTGCAAATATACTCCAAGTAGCAGATGTTGTCCGTTGAGTTGTCTTCTTGCCATGTTTTTAGACAATAGTTGGTAGTGAGACAAGTAAAATGTACTGCCGACTGTTCGGCCATTTTTCTTTTCACAACAACCAAAACAACTCAACTTCGTCCCCAGGTCTTTCTGGTTAACAGCAGGGGCGGATCCAGGATTTTTTTTAGGAGGGGGTGCACTCGTCTCTTGCTCTACTTCAACACTAATAAACCACATAGTTTTTTTTTTGCAGAATACCAGTTGTATTAGAAAACTGCAGGTCATCTCAGGAGGGGGAGGGGGTGCACCCCCTGCACCCTCCCCCTAGATCCACCCCTGTTAACAGTGCATTAACCTGCAACTGTGCTACACTTTTGATGTCATTGGTTGATTAATCGCAAAATTCTTGCAAATTTGGTCAACAGTAGCTGGTTATGGTGGATTATGCGTGTGCTTAATTAGCCAATCAGAAACGGAGAAACGTTTTGAATGAATGATAAATTAACTTAATCTGTGAAGCCTGTCATATGTCAGTGTTTGCTAACAACAAAAAGAGATTTAGCGAGGTTTTGACCACATAACTGAAATTAAAACTTGGTAATGAAAAAGTGGTTGATGTCTTATTTTTGAGCAAGCAATAGACTGTGGCCCTAAGGCATTGTTAAGGCTGCAGTGGCTGCAGGGTACCCTCTGACACAAAGCACTTGTAGATGTTTCGTAAGCAACGCAGCTTGATATGTTTATTTAAAACGTTTGACACAACATCAGAACAAGATAAAACTGCCATAGTGTCATTTGCAGGACTAAAGAGGCAGTGGATAGCAAAATGAAAATGATCAAGGTTATTGCTGTCCCCTACTCCTAGTCAAAGAGTAAGATGAATCCTACAAACTTCACCATTTCAACATTTCTCTTGCAACATCAACTACTTAGGGGAGCCTTGTTTGCATGAAACTCAGACTGAAAGGGTTTTGGGGGGGGGGGGGGCGGGTTAGTGGTTGGGCAGGATTATAGAGCCAGTAATCCCAAAACGTCCATCTGAAACTTTTAGAGCGGGCACTCGTCCAAGAGCATTAGAGAGCTTTAGATTCTGAGAAGCGGACGACTATGAGTACGAGATTTTCTCAATACTGAGTATTGCTCACGCGTGAACCAGCGACCAAGTTACCGGTGATAAAGCTCAATCCCCAAGAGGGGTGAGGGGGATTTGACTCCCATATGATGGGAACAGCTAGGGAGGCTTGTCAGAAATTTCGAATTTAAATCCTAAAGGAGACCAATCTGGTGGACTTGACTCAGACTTTAAGATGCCTTTGTGAACTGGTGCCATGTTTGAAAGATTTTGATCGATTCTAGTATTTTTCTTATGAACAAGAATAAGGGGGTGAGGTTAGGGATGTTTAAAATTAAGGAAAAGGAGATATTGTAAAAGGACTTGAAATCAACGAAAATTACCGCTAGGCTGCTGGCAAAAAAGTTTAATTTTGTTGTCAATATGTCGTGATCCTCGCAAGCAGTTTTCCTTTAAAAATGTGCATCCTGCCGATATTGCAAAAGAACCCATTTTCGGACTTCTAGTTTCTTTTTTCGTCGAAACGAAACCTTACTCAGCAATCTACCGGTAATCTTTGATTGTCTTAAAGGAAGGCGCCCTAAGAAATTGGAGTGAAATACGTGCAATTATAACAAAAGTATTTCCCCTGATCATTATCAGGACCCTTTGATACTGGACACGCTGGACACGCCCTATAAGAGTCAGGAAAGGGGTGCAGTAATATCGTAAATCCTCGTGGAATATACGCCTCCTCCTTATTTCCCCGAAATTTACTTCATCGCAAAAGCTAGCGACAGTTCTTTTATTTATTCATTGTTTATCTTTTATTATTATTTTTATGTTTGTCAGAATTTGAATCACGGCGGCACTTAACTTTATAATTATGTTCAAGAGATCGAGAGAGAACAAACTTGATTTTCACTTGCCCGCCGGCCTATGCCGGCCACTATATTTCTAGTAAAAGGTTATTTTAATACTGAAATGAAACCCTTGTCCCAGTGACGCTTGTAGTGCGATGTTGGTAAGGTGCGGTCGTAAATATTGATGTCAGAAATCGTTCAGTTTCACTAAACAGTATTGCCCGTACTGTTTATCCTGACTCCTACCAGGCAGTCCTAACTTCAGAGTTTTCTTGTACGGTATTTTGCGGTTTCCAGATATATTCAAGGTGGTTCTATACAGTTGTAGTGTCAAAGGAGTAAAGTGCCCCTGAAATTAGGACCCTGTTTATAGAAAAAACAGGTCTAACATACTACCCAGCCAAAATAGTACAACAACCATTGTTTTAGAACCTCTTAGGACAATACGGCCAGACAAAATATACGACCTTTTGTTTCATTACGTTAAGAATGACGCAGTTTGGGACATGCTGGCTTAGATTCGAGAGTTGGTCGAAAAAATCATACCTTGGGGCCTGCGTGGCAGGCGCACAAGGCATATTAGGGAGGGGAGGGAAAGGAGATTGGGAGAGAGGGACGCCTGCTATATAGTAAATGAAAAGTTGGGAAATCTGTCATTTCGGTCTGTCAAAAGACCCAAAGAGGCTAATAGATGCAGTTTATAGCTTTGAAAAAGTCAAGAAATGTATATGATTTATTGATTTGTTCATATTTAAAAACCAGGGGATTAAGAACCGTTAAAAACGATGCAACGTTAAACACTAGATATGAAAGTGGTACCGTTTGTCAATAGAAGCTGTCGAAAATGGTAGTATGGATGGGTACTGGAGGGGCTGGACCCTCGGGGCTCCCCCGGGCCTTAAGTCAACAGTCAGGAGGTGAAGATCAAGTTTTAATTAAAAACTGTGGAGTCATCAAGCTACTGGGATACGTTTTTGCTGAATAAATGCCTCACAGTTACACGTTAGCTGCAGTCTTTCAAAGAGGTGAAATTCAAATATTCTAAGAACATGTAATGCTTTTCACACCCTTATTTCTTGTTTGAAGACTTTAACAACAGGAGCAAAAAGCGTCTTTACCATTGACAAGATTGCGGCAGATTATAACCCATGGCCAGTATATTTGGTAACAATAACTTTGTTTATTTAAAGTGTAAATACTGAGCTTAAGCAACAAGAACGCTGACGTCCCGGACGTCATGAATAGCAACCGGAAGTTCGATGTCTCATACCATACAACGAATCTGAATGCCTTTGTTTTAACTCCCGTTGTACGAATTTGTCGAGTCAGAGCACTGAAAGAGAGAAAATATCAACTTCCGTTTGCCATTTGTGTCGTCCAGGACGCCAACGCTCTCGTTGCTTGAGGTCCCTATAATTAGCCAGTGTACACCCGCCTCTTTCCGATTGTTTTTTTTTTTCGACGGAGAAGGGGCGGCTGTACACGATACCAATTTCAATATAAACAAAGCAAAACAAATAGTGTTTAGTGGATTTAGACTGCGAAAACGTATTACAGTCAAACCCCGTTAATAAGGACAATGAAGGGGTTATAGAAAGCAAGTGTCCTTATTAACGGGGTGTCCTTATTATAGAGAAAATATAAGGGCTTTCTTTCCCTAAGGACAAAGAAAACTGTCCATAATAACGAGGTGTCCATCCGTAGTAAGCGAGTGCTCGTAAAGCGCGGGGTTTGACTCTATACAATAACACTTTTACATCCAATTTGGAATCGGAAGTTTAATTATTCCATACGTGTGATTTTACTAAACTGTTTAATATGTTAGAGTGTAAAATGTTCAAGCCCCCGCCTCCATTGCGCTTGAGTGATTTAGGAAATTGTCACTTTTGTTAAGCCACCTCGCCAGTTAAATATTAGAATCCGGCTCTTTTCTACACCCACTTTTTGCAAAGCTTAGTTTATTCCTTTTCTTTTTGTTCTAAAGTTTGAAGGAAAATTCATGGACTCTCTAAGCTGTTTTTGACAAGGCCTGTTGAAAAACTTTGATTTCATTGCAGTTTCGTTTTAAACTTAACCTTTTACCTTGTTGTTATTTTTGCGTTAAGTTCACCGTAAAATTTACCTTTATGCCGTGATTTTTCAGTACGTGGGTGTATTTTAAAAGGCCGTGACGTAATTTGTGGGCTATGTGGTTGATAGTTTCGTTTGCAAGTTACCTTTTAAATCTGAGGGGTCTTATTAAAACTGCCATTTGCAGCTGGTTGCAACTTCATACGTGCATTTTCAGTTTTTCGTTTTTTCAGGTCACTCTAATGTTCTAAAAATAGTGAATGAAACTGGAATAACGGAACAATGCCACGCAACGAAAACGAATGTAAGCTTAAAGGGGAAAATGTTTATGTAACCTGATTTTGTGTTCTGCCAATCACTGATGAGCACTGAACAGAAGACTTGACGGCTTAAGAAGATCCTGGCGAACTGCAAAGCCAATATCAGGATATAAACATCTTTTGAACATGAAGCAAAATACTACAATAAAAGATTTCGTGCTGTATCTGTGATGTGAAGCCTTTATCAAAAGTACGCTCATGGTAGTCGTTCCGGATGTTTCATATAATCAGGGACAGCCGCCGGATGTTTGAAGTTTCGCGGGGTTGTAAAATAGCATATTTAGGCAGTCAGTCAGGATTGGCTTTGCATGTGAAACAAAGATTTCCGTTGTTTTCGAGAGAGAGTGAAGTGTCTCTCACTCGTTTGAATTTTAAATCTACATACACGGTGTACGTTCGATCGCGTTCCAAAAATATCGTAACAATCGGCAGACGCGCGCAATATTACTGACAACACAACAATACACGAAGGAATGTTGGAAGATCCCTGCGCGCGCATTCCATCAAATCGTCAAGATCATTCAACATGGCTGTCTGTGCTTCTTCCAGCAGCTGATGAAAGAGATTATGTCGATTTGAGCATGGATTTGATCGAGGGAAGAGTTCGGTATAGGAAGGGAAAAAAGGTTAGGCTTGCGTTTAAGCTGCAGTTAAACGCGATTTAGGGCTAACTAAAGTTGTTTTGATTACAGTGGAAGACAAGATGGGCTGTGCTGCGAAGAGTAAACCCAGCCACAGGTAAACGTTGCTAAAAATTGTAATCATGTACGATTTGAGTTCCCATTCAACTGTAATCACCCTCTCGAAACCAAACGAATTTCTCATTATGCAGCCGGTAACGCAACTGAAACCCTACTTTTCTTGTAATGGTTTAATTTTCGCTTTCACCATCGCGATACGTGCATACATCTTATTCAATTCGCTGTCATTGATGCTCATTGCGCGCTGAGACATTGTTCTTTTGTTTTTCTTCGGCTACAGTATAGTCTTAGTCTAGTAAATTACAAGTAGCAGTGCAGTTGCAGCTTGAGCAATCAATAAAATTTCCGAGACGATAATCACACTTAAACACGGATAGCTTTTTATAGCATTTTGTTTTTGTCGATCGTTTCTTTAGCCGCAAGCAGATGTATATTGCTAAGAATCTTGCTTTTACTTCAAAACCATCGCCAACTCCTGTGTATCTTAGCATTTTAACATTTGAAAGCGTGAAATCTTGGCTGCATCCCTCGAGGCAGTCGTATTTAAACTTTCAGTTCTTGGGCTGAATATCCTCGCGTCTTTTTTTAGTAATCGTGCGCGCGTGTTTCCATTCCAATTTTACTAGGCCTTGCGCTTTCTGTAGGTGAAACGACACTTGTGCTTCGCGAACATTTAGACGTGATCTGAGCTTCAGTGTTTGCGTGGCAGGTTTCCTTTTTTCAAGGAAAAAACTTCGTGCAGTTTTCGTGCAAGCCTTATATATATTTTCCGCTTTCTCTGATAGCCCGGGTCTGGGATACGTCTCATGAAACATGTATAACGCTTGTGCGAAATCACGACAGTTTACCAAACAAATTTTAAAGCGACGAATGTTAATGTAAGTAGCTTGATCTTTCCAAATAAGAAAAACAATATCACAATTTACCCGTTGAATAATTTCTTGAAGTCGTTGGCATGAGTTGATATGTACTTAGCGTACTTGTTCATCTCGGTTAAATATATATGCCAATCGTACGGTACGGTATTAGTTGACATAAAATGCTGAGATAGACAACCTTCGCAGGACTCTAGAATAGTGGCTTTGGTTATTTTTTAAATCGTCTTTTCTTAATGTTTTATTGAGTAAATTTATGCGTGTTGTACTTTACATATAGATTGTTGATAATTGCGGTGAATTAGGTTTGCTTTGAGTATTACACTATTTTGATGTCAGTAAATTGGCTGTAGTCTCTATTGGCCTGTTTAAAAAACTATAGTCTTGCGAATTTTAAAAGAGGATGAAGATAAACGTCTTTTTTTCGTTTTCGGGAAGAATTATCGTAAGAAGCTAAATATTGTTTGCTTCAGGCATTTGCAAAAATATCACCTTCATAAAACAAGTCCTTGCCATTTACATTTCATTAATGCACAAAATTGCACTCGTGAGTGAATTATTCTCTCAATGACTTTTCGCTCAAAATTAATAGATTCAAAGTAATTGAATGGAAAAACAGTAGCTTTTAATGTCTGCCAATTATTTTTTTGAGCTGCAAGTAGGTCACAAGGTCACCCAATAAACTGATTATTTTGCTTTTTTGTTCAATGATAAATTGCATCAGATTCGCTGTGTTTGCTCATTTTGGTGTTTTGATTTTTGTGCTCTTTTTGGAGGCTCTCTCGATCATAGGTGCCCTTCAAAAATAGATATAAAATCTTACCTGGTTTTGAGCATCCCTGACTTAAAATAAAACAACGACAATAAGAACACTTTTCATTATTTTTTGTTGACCACTGGCCTGCTGTAAACCCTACTGGGTAGATGCCCATTTGATTTCAATTTACTTTGAATGCAATGATGTATCTCTTGAAGTTTAAACCGCCAAATTTAAAACCCATTAACACATTAAACCAGTGTTCAACCTAGGTTATGATACTATGGTTAGAACTTAGTGAAATGATAATCCGGGATACGAAGAAAGTCATGATCAGTTATACTGCTTGCTATTCAGCCAAGCTGTAGCTAGGCATGTACTAGCCCAAAAGTCATTTCAGCTAGACTGAAAATTTTGTCTGATGAGCAAGATTGATTACCGTTCTTCTTTAAGTTGAATTTCCCAAAAAACTTTACTTACTCGTCTGCTAAGTCACTAGCCCAATCACAAAATCCACCAGCCATAGGCTATTGGCCTTTGCACACTGTAACCCTGATAACAATATTTTTTTCTTGGATCCTCAGAGGTGCTGAATCTTGTTTTGTACCCCAAAGAAGCAAATGCGGGAGCTCGTCACAAGGAGAAAGCTCTCCTGTCCCTCAAGGGATTCAGTGGATTACAAGTCCTGAATAAGATGGACAAGAACTTCAACATCATTGTTATCATTACTACAGATAATGTCATTCCTTTGAGTTTTGAAACAATTGATCAGAGAGCTGAATGGCTGGCACTGCTTCAAGGCCATTATGGAAAAGGTGATTTTATGATGCTAAATAACTGCATACGTGCAAGCGCAATGATATAAGTGTGAGATTTTTATCCTGAAAGTGTCAGAATCAGTTTCAGGACCCAGACATGTCCTATTGAATGAAAACTGGCTGTATATTCCTTGCAATATATTGTTCATGCTTATATGCCAACTGTCACAGATTATCCAAGTGTCTCCCAGATACTACACAACTCTCCCAGTCTCCTGAATGGGTCACCAAATCTCCTGGATAAAATTGAATTTGGAGTTTTCTATGCTATAGTTTAAATTCTAACCCCTTTTTTTATTGAAATTCGAAAAAAGGTTTTAAACATTTTGGTTTCTTTACAATACAAAACATGGTTAAAAATCATGAAGCGAAGTGAACTACTCTTAGAAATTAACTAGTTAAAGCTAAATAAAAAGATTCTAACAACAAAGGAAACAATGTAACTGCTTTACATGATTGCTGTTGCATCAGACGTCCAAAATTTGTTATTGAGGAAGGAGTTCGCACATGCCGCAGCTCAACAGGTAGACTATTCCACAGCTATGGGATTTTGCTACTGGGTTTGGTGGATTTGTTTTTTTTTTGGGGGGGGGGGGGAATTGAAGTTACAGAAGAACTGTGTGTAATATGTACTAGCTACAGCTTGCCTGAATGGCAAGCTATAACTAACATCCTTGCACCCTGACACCTTGAGCCTGCGTACATGTAAATTTGTTGCTTCATACCTCTATAAATTCTGATAAGTTCATATCACTCAGCAACATGATTTCAACTGCAGTGAAAAAAACCCACTGTAATAGAATTGAGCCTATTGGGTTGGTTAGAGGACTGGAAACTCCAAATTCATTTGTGAAATTGTCTTGTTTTCAGAAAAGTCATTTCAGGGCATTGTGCCACACAAACAGAAGATCAAGTCTGGTGAAGCAGATCTTCGTTTTTACTCCACCTTCTTTTCTCTGACAAAAAAGGACAGTTATCGCCTTATTGGTCAATGGAAGTTAACGTCATTGCCTAAATATGGAGCAGTAGAGGGAGGCTTTGCTTTCCAGGCAGGTCCAGAGTCTGCGACTGGAGATAAATCAGTGATTTATTTCTTTGCCACTCGTTCTGGAAAGGAAATACAAGCCTTGTTTGACAGTGTTTGTAGAGCAGGGGAGGCCATGCTGCCGCAAGAATCTTATACAGGTAGATATTTTAGAGGGTAGAATTAAGTGGTCATACTGTAATCTCCTGCTTATAAGCCTCCCCCCTACTCTATAAACTCCCCCCCCCCCAGTTATAGACCCATTTACCTGTAAACCCCAAAAAATACATCCAATTATAACCTCCCCAGATATAAGTCTCCTCTAGCTTTCTTTTCTTGAATTCAATTTGTTATGACGTTTTGAAACTTAATTTGCAAGAATCATCAATTGTTGTGATGGAGGCAAATATATGGCAGTAATCAGCACTGCTATAGCTTGTTTTGAAGCACTTTTTTTATTCTGGTTATAAATCCCTTCCATTTATAAGCCCTTCTAAAACCCCTTACAAAGATGAATAAGCCCAGGGCTTATAAGCAAAAGTTTACGGTATACTTCTTTAGAGCGCGGGCTCATTTCCCGAGTAGTGGCTGGTAATCGAGCCTATATACTTCTTAGATGGTAAAGACTTTGATGGCAAAAAGTTGTTTGGAAAATAAAACAGACTGCCTTAGAAGGAACTCCAAAATTTCAGTTGGAGTCTCTTACAGCAGAGGCACGTCCTTTTGACAACTTCGATCCCCATCAGAAGTATGGCTAGCTCTCTTCTTTAACCCTTTAAGCCCCAGTATCCACATACAAATTCTCCAAAGTTATCTCTTTACATTTCCTTAAAGAATGAGTTGAGAGAATTTGATTATAGATCAAGGCATTTTCTCTTGTGTGATCGTTTTATTAATTCTCAAAACTTATCTCTTGACAGTGTATGGATATTGTTTGGAAAAATTTGATCTTGGTCACTATTGGGACTTAAAGGGTTAAGCTTCTAAGAGGATGGGGCTAGATTAGGGATACAGTCATCAGTGTGGCCACCGGTAATATAATGAGTCCTCAGAATAGACCACTCTTCAGCATTATCTGGAGCTTTTAAAAGAGCACCGTTACATTTGTGCTTGATCTCAAAATCAAAAATGAAGAAGCCAGGGTAAAAATGATATGATGAACTATAGGCACGAAACAATAACGATAATGATCACGAGATGACAATGAAGAAATTTATCAGTCTGCCGCATTATCATAAGTTTTTTTATATAAATAATGAAGATTGTGATCATTTCTGGGAAAGGTTAGACTGAGAAAACGGCCGACATTTCGCGATGCTACCGCTGGTTTCCCCGCAAAATGATGTCTGAGAAACGAGCGCAGAAATTCCATACTGATGACGTTTGTCTACCCAGATCTGAGTCTGCTTCTAATTGGTTGAATCAAAGTTCCCTTGCGGCATGACCAATCAGAAGCACTACTCAGACCAGCGAAGTGACACGTCATCAGTATGGAATTTCTGTGCTTTTTCCTCGATGTCATTTCTGACGTCATTTCATTTTTTCTGTCTTCGCGAAATGTCGGCTGTTTCTCAGGCTAGTAAAGGTAATATCAATTACTTTGTTTTCCTGCAGAAACCACCCAGCCCAGTACAAGTAAAGGTGAAAGTCAATCACAGCCCAACTTTCTCAAACGGGCATGGCTCAGAATGAGCGCAAAAAGGCGCAAAGGTGGCAGGCAGCGTAGTCGAAGCGTGCCCTCTCCTACTCGGGGGAAAAACAGGGCTGAAACTGGAGAGCAAACATCACCACCGGAAAACGGCCAAACTACTATGCGAAGAAACGTTTCCGTGCCCGCGTACTTTGGTGCAAGCAGTAGCAACGAACCCGGTTTAAATGAAGTATTCGAGGAAGAAAAGCCCAAAAGCCCTCTCCCGGGCTACGAGAATATTGCGGGGGTGACACCCGAGGGGTATCACGTAATGATGCCGGCTGATAATCAGGTCCGCCGAAGTAGAAGTAGCAGTGGTGCGCGCAGTCCTACGCGGAGAGAATCGGAGGAGCGAGGAGTGCGCACTAGCGAAAAGATCGATGAAGGTGGCGAAGGAGAAGTGGAGGGATACGTTGTGGTTGAAGGGCGGGACGAAGAGCTTCTTGAAAAAGTAAGAGCAGACTCCGAGGCGGCTTCCCAGAGAAGAACGTCCCGCGGCTCGGAAAATGGGAGAGTAAAGTCATCTTCTTCGGCCTCTGAAAAACGTGAGGAAAATGGGGTCATCGCCGAGGAAGCTGAAGGCGAACAACAAGAGAGGAAGCCATCTGAAACGGAGCAACATAGTAATGGAGATGTGCAGTGTCAGATCGTGGTTACTTCAACTGACGATACGGAGGAGAAAAAGAGTGCAGAAAAAGAAAGCATAGTCAACGATGAGCGAGATGCTCCGAAAAAACAGGAAATGAAATCTGATGTTCACAGCAATGGAAGCAACGCAAGCGAGAAAGTTGTTACAAGTGTAGACTATGTGAACGGAGACATATTCGAGAAAAAGGAGAATTATATGAAAAATAGCACATCGACCAGTGTTTCTTCTCGGCGCGGCATGAAAGCCCCGCCTAAGTTAAATCTTCCATCAATGTCTACCGCGGGAAGCGCAGAGCACCTCTATGTCAATTCTCCCAAGATCGTTGACTACGTTAATGTTAAAGGAAGTAAGCCAGGTGGCTTACGGTCCCGCAGTGTAACGGGTTCTCAGGCAGGTAATAGATCAAAACTGAATCCGTATGCAATGTATGATGGGAACGACGATTCGATCTATCACAGCGTGGAGTCGCTAATGCCGTCACATCCGGGATATCTAAATGTCTTCACGGATGACCCGTCACGAAGCCATAGTTTTGAAAATATCGCTGGCCATTCGTACGCAAACGTGGCTGGCGCGCAGCCCTCGTATAAAAATATCGGGCACTTTGATAGGTCCTACGTGAATGTTATGTCACGACCTCCACAAGGAAATCTTAACTATGTCAGAGTTGCGGGGGTTGATTCATCTCACGCGTCCAGTCCTCTCCTGATAACCAGTACGTCGCCTAAATCGAGTGATTATACCTGGATCGATGAAAGAAAGACTAAACTTTTACTGGACACCGGTAAAATGCATTCCGAAAGGAGGCAGGAGAATCTGCCAAGAATCATGAAGAAGTAGTTCTGTAAATGATCTCAACCTTTTTCCTCCTATAGAGACTTTCTACACCTGTAATAGCCTGCGTCGTAGTCGAAATCTAACCCCTGTTAGTAACGTCTGTGAAGCAGCGCTTGGCCCCCAGCGAATTTTCCTTCAACCTGATTGGCAGGTGAAAGCCCAAGGATTTCAGCGCTAATTAAGTTTCTTCTGTGGCCCTGGCCACTCCTGTAAGTGCCTCAAATCAAAATTCCAAATCCTAAATTTCATGTTTTGAAACCTGAAGTAACAATATTACCACGCGAAAGAACTGTCGAGGATTTCCTCGACGGACGGAAAATTTACAACCAACTTTTGCTGCATAATAAACAGTATCCGAGTAAAGTACTGATCAGTAGCTTTCATTTCAATGTTCACAGACTCCGACGTTAGAACCATCTTCTACAGAAAAAGATAAACACTACCTCATCACAGTACTTCTCACTATGTGGAATTCAAGTACGGGCCTGAAAGTTTGCCTGTAGGAGCGAACAAGGTTGATATCGATATTTAATACAGTATAGTATACTTTTGTACGTATTTTTTTTTTCCACAGCGGGTTCTGTCTTTTTGTAAACTACAACGAGTGACTGGTTATTTAGAAGTTTAGCTGGTTATTTTTCTAGAATATTTTGTTGTAGAAGAAGGCTAAAAGGCTTGAAAATTCGGATTTCCAACATTGGTCATGCAATCAAAGACTTGTTAGACGAAAAAACGCAGGAAATGGAGTGTTTAGGCGCACGCTGTGTAATCTCCCCGCCTAGTTGTTCCGCGCGAGGTTTCTTGGGGCAAGAGAAGGTTTTCTTTGTTTGAAACTTGACCAAAATGTACGTTTTTCCCGTAAATTTATAATCATAAGTTATGCCCTTATCGCTCGTTAATGTGTAGTGATAGGCAAAAGTATTGTGGGGGGGTGTTGGGGGCAGGGAAGGGGGTTGGGTTTGAAATGAAGCTGAAGTAAACCATAGCTTTCCTTTTGAAAATTCTGCAAGAACAAAAAGTATCATGCGAAAGTGCTGTCTGCAGGTAGGTTGTATTTGCGTGGTTATACGGTAGAATTTTACTGAAAGGATTAGTCTTGATACTCGCTACAATGGAGGCCAAAAGAACTTGGGACACGATGGAGAAACCCTTGCAAGTAACTGTCACATAGGACTCTGCTCCTAATGACAATTTTTTTAATCCCTTTTTCTCTCTTCCCCCCTCCCCCCATGACAATGTTGTGACCCCAAACGGACTCATTTCTACCCATTTGGCTCAAAATTCAAAATTGTTTGGGTTCAGAGTGGGGAGGTCGCCAGTTTTACTAATATCATTGGGAAGGTCCCAACACTTTTGACCTCGGTTATAGTAATACATTTGTTCGTTACGTGAAAAGCTGTGTCAAGGTGTAAGCGACTAGTATGGAAACAAATTAATGTCATTAATTATGTCCAAGGAATTACAAAGGAAAGCGTGACTCAGAATATCTCGATATTTGTAAAGGAATCCTGTAATTAGCTATAGTACACAGTGACCCGTTACACAAGCTTCAACTCGAAGTAGATGGTATTTTAAAGAGAGAGTTTTTCAATAAAAAGAATTGTCTTCACGTGTAATACTATGAGTCGTATTTGAGGCTGTGCGCTGTGTCCCTTTTCGAGTTGCCCAAACACAGGATCAACATGGCGAAATCAGTTGTCAATAATATTGCGTGCAGTGTTTTGGCAACATAGTTAAGTGGCTATCCAAGGTGAGACCGGCGACGTCTTTGTCCGACGGCTACATTTGGATGTGAAATTTGTTTGGCTATGGATTGAAAGTCGCACGCAATGAGGAGATTCTTTGGGTTGTATATTACAGGAGCGGATAGATGCGCTGCATTAAAGCAATTGTGCAACACGTAGCACGCATATTTTCAAGGTGTGAACGGGCCTTAATCTAATATACTAGAGAGGGGATGCCGATTTTCTCTTGTCAATTGGATAGTGCCTTTTGCTCGTGCCCTCTGCGTAGCGCTGGTGAGGACAAACATGGGACTGACCTGGGGTCCATGGACTGGCCCCCATTTTGGACCGGGTCCATGGGCCCCCGTAATGGACCGGGTCTATTTAATTTGGGTCGTAGTTGCCTTTAAGGAAGGGTGTACCCACCCAAGCCAGGGTCTATCATAACAACCAAACCTACCCAACAAGACGCGAACCATCAGAGGATGCTTTCACTCATTTACTAACTTCTTCCTCAAGCAAGCTTTTGAGGGAGGTCTGGTGAGGTTAAGGCAGTCCCAAATCACCCCTACCTCCTTCAGGTTTTTTTTTTCTCGAGGGAGGGGAGAGTGGAGGATAAGTGAGGTATTTGGTTGCAATGCGGATCATTCATGAAAATGCCGAGCTGAATTTAAAAAGGGACTTGAAATCAAGAAGAAAACTGCAAAAATTGCCCCCTTTCAAAATGTAGACAAGATCTCAAACACTGTGACAAATTTATTGTAGCAAAATAACGAGCCACCACCCAGTAACATGCTAACTACAGGAATTATGTGCCAATTTACTGTACTAGAACTCATAAAAATATTTAACATGATCACCCGGTTTCTGCCTTCCTTTCTCATAGACTTTATGGGCAACAAAATAGAGTGCAGCTGATTTTTCTTTACATTAATAGTAAGAGGGAAGGACAAACTAGGTTTGACACTACTTTAAGTGAATGTCACCATGTTCTTCTAATTGGATTTAAACTTGGTATAAATTTTGGGTTAAAAAAATATTGAGCTATGGATAACCTGGCTTTATATTAGGTATTCTGCAGCCTTAGCATTTTCTTACCATCTACTTAACGTAAAGCCCTTAAGGAACACAACAGTCAAAACTGATGAAGTAGCATTCTACAAACAATGAATTACGGCCGTATTTCTTCAAAGGAAAAACAAATACATATATAACAGAATGTCATCCACTGCCGCCAGCTTTTTAACAGCAAGTTCTTTGTTTCTAATACAGTCGACTCTTTCTTAAGAGACACCTCTATGAGACAGAAAGGTGTCAGCTTTTAAAGAAAGTTGACTGAAAAACACAAGTCTAGGTATGTGACAAGCTTCATGACAATCTGAAGTAAGTAAAGAGTGTTTCCTGACAATACAAAGAATGATGAAGGACAGACCATTTTTTTGGTTGTTGTTGGATGGGGATGAAAATTCTTGAAAGAAAAAAAATTATATTTTGCAAAAGTAAACAAAAATGGATATGTTGTTTACAGGTAAAAGAAGAAAATAAAAAGATTGCAGACCAGAACGCATTCAGTTCAGTTATAACTTCTTTCAGGTTACAAAACCAACATCTTCTTGAACACACCTTAGAATAGCTGAAACACAGTTCTGTTCGAGGGTAGAACAAAAGACAGTTTGTAGATACTTTTTGTGTCATAATTCCTTGATGAAAGTCTTGTAGTGGTCCACGATTAATTTTTAACTAGTATCTTTTCTGTAAGACCTTTTGCACATTTTAAATCAATCTTGCAACAACACTTGTGTAACTAAGGTGCTGCTATACATTGATAACCAACTGATATCACTGACTGAACAGGAAAAATAGTTTATTATTAGCAGAATGATACAGTTTGGAAAAAATAGTTTGGATAGACAACAATAACAAAGAGATCATTGTAACTCCAAAAAAATTCATCTTCCCCCTCTAAAAAAATAATGGTCTGTCTCTAAAGCTATAGTTACTTCCCTTTTCAAGACATTTAAAAATAGAGAGTATTGTCTAGGTAATACAAAAATTAATAATATTGCAGTCAATTCTCTCTTAACGGACACCCCGCTAAAATGGACACCTATGGCAGAGTTGGTCCCTGCCTTTCTTTAATCCTTTTTAAAAGTTGACTCTCTATGAGATGGACATCTCTCCAAAGGCCGATTCAGACGGTACGATTTTTGCTGAAGACTACCGTGCGCGACTAGCATGGGTCATGACTGACACCCAAGACATTCGTACGACACATTGCGGATGTTGTAAGGGAAAATTGCACATGTGTGGATGGTTCAAAGTCTTGACGCATGCTAGTCATGCACGAAAGTCGTGAGCAAAAATTGTACTGTCTAAATCGGCCTTAAGGCAGACACTTAGTGAAGGTCCCAAAGGTGTCCACCTTAGAGAGAGTTAACTGTACTGTGAGAATGTCAACTGAATTTTAACTTTTCTGCTTGAACCTCCTTAGCTCTTTTGAGGATTACCTCATTTTGCTGCTTGATTCTCTGAATCCGCTCATCAAGTTCTTTTTCCCTGACAAGTTTGACAGAGCTCTTTTGAGCAGTTTTCTGGGTAACATCTTCATCTTGGTCCAGTTTTTTCACCTTAAGTCGAGATCTCAGATCTAGCAAGATAAATAAATAAATTAATTAATTAATAACAAATGACACCATTAACAGGGATGATGACTGAAGAGTTTACTTAAGGTGTTGGACATTTTTTCATAAGATATTTCAGTAACTTAGCTCCTGAATAAGGATTGCCACACTGCTGTATTTCCAAACATGCCTGATATAATACTAGTATATATTTATGCAAAGAAGATCATAATTGCCATTTAACATGCAATTTATGCAGGTGCGAAAAGAAAGCCTGAAACAATTCTGGCTTGCTGGGATTTGAACCTCTGTGATACCGCTCAAATTCCTTAACGTTTACTTGAACCAAATTTCATTTACCTTGATCAAAGTTTACCCGCGTAACTTAGATTCTGGCTCTTACAACTCACCACTGATGCTAATCCATTAGCTCTTTTTGTCTTGTAATTGGTCAAAACACTAAAACATTCACTAAGCAATCTCTTTCAATTATTGCAAAGAATAGATTTATTACAGATGTATTTGGCAGTCATTTCTCAAACTTATGAGGAACATGTATACTGGGTGATTGTAATAGGAATGCATAATCACTTCACAGTTTCTGATGAGATAAATATAACTTGCACTGTACCGTATACTGAAGTACTGAAAAATCAGTAAACTATTGATTGTTAACATGGAATGTTGAATATACAATTGGCCCCACTAACTCGAATCCCTGCTAAATTGAACTGTTTTTAGCTTCCCTTCAGAGTTTGAGTTACCAGGGTTCTACTGTATTTTTGTGAGTGGTCCTGATGAAGGTGAAGCAGAGGGTATTGAAACCCCTGGCAGATGGAAGTCTTGAAGTGCTGGGCAAGTAGACCAGTGGTAAAAAAAGCCTAAGAAGAATAAGGCCTGGTTCAGAGGCCGTACTTTTCATGTGCCAAACCTAACTGAATAAGTTCGACTTTGGAGCAACACTGGTGCAACATCTGATTCAGATGGCGTACCGTGTGTCGAACCTAAGTTAAGTTCAACAAAAGTTTGACAGACTCTGTTGAACTTAACGCTTTTGCCGCACCAAACTAAAACTGCCGTACCAAATTGATTCAGATGCCACTCTTTTGCCGTACTTAATTCATCAGTTAGGTTCGGCACATGAGTGGAGCGGCGTCTGAACCGGGCCTAAGTGAAACAAAATAAAATAAATTATTTCTCTACACACCTTTAGACTGCTTGATTTTGACCTCTGCTGCTTTAACAGCTGAAGGCTTTGACACCTTTTTATCACTATCATTTGCAGGCGGAAAAGTCTTTAAGGATTTTGATTCTGTCAATTTTGCAGTTTTTTCCCTGTCACCATTTTTTTGAGCCATAATCTCTTTCCTTTGTGATTTTACAGTCACCTTTGCATCCTGTTCCTTTTTAGTTTTATGTCGTCCTTTGTCACTGACCCTTACACTGTTCTTTGAGATCTGCATGTTCCCATCTGTTTTTGAGTCTTTATCAACGGTTCTTCCACTTTTCTGTCTAGAACCTGACCTTGAACGAGAACGATAACGTCTGTTTTCTCTGTTTTTACCAACATCACTAGTAATCCTTTTTAGTGCTCTATCCCTGCTCCGGCTTCTTTCATGACGGTTATAATTTCTCCTGTATGCTCTGTCTTTGTGTGAAGGTGACTGTGACCTCCGGCGAAATCTTTCCCTAGATCTGCCACGTAAGCGCTGATCACGCAGTCTGTCATGTGAAAGTGAATGACTTTGATATGAACGTGATGAAAACCTAGATCTTTCTGGGGAATAAGATCGTCTCCTTTTTCTGTTGTTTTCTCTGGACAAACTCCTTTTAGTTCTGGAGCCTTCCGATGGTATTTTATTTAAACCCACCTTAGATTTAACAGTTGGTAGATTCTCTTCTTCTTCAACAAAATCACTGTCTTCATCTTCAATACTCAACTGGTCAAAATCCATCTCATCCTTATCGTCATTCTTTACATTGAATTCTAATCTTTCTGTTTTACTATCAACAGTGATTTTGTTCTTATTACCATCAGATTTGCCTGAAGTATTCTTATCCGCCCTCTGTATTTTTTGATTTTCATTCACTGGTTCCTTTGCTTTGTTTCCTGTATTTTCCAGTGGCAACTTTTTCTGTTTGATTTCTTTGTTAGATGTTGATATTAACGTAGATTTTACTTTAGGTTTCTCCACAGGTGAAGGTTTTGAGTTTCTTTTCACATCAATAGGTGAGCACTCGACATTTAAATCAGAAGCTTTTTTAACTTTCTGAACAGCAATGTCTTGCGTTTCCTTTGATGATAGATCTACCTTAGTAGATGATAAAGTTATTTTAGAAGATGATGAATCTACATTGCCAGATGATAAAACTGACTGGCTAGTTTCTGCTGTAGCAGGAACAGGTTTTTCATTTTCATTCGTAGTTGCCTGTTGTTCTTTATGCTTGTTCAATTCATCTTTAATGTTACTTTCAATTTCATCTTCACTTTCTGACTGTCTAATAATGATGCGCTGTGGAGATAATATCTTTGCAACATTTATCAGTTCTCCATTACTTTCATGAAAAATTCTTAAATCATTTTCCTGTTCAGAACCATCCAAGATTTCTTCAGAGGAGTTTGCTGGTAAGCTCTCGTTGGCAATGGTGATACTGATGTCATTTAAAATGTTGACTTCATTATCTGAATCATGTTCCTCATCGTCTGCTACTTCTACACCATTAGCAGAATTTCTCTCCGTATTTTCAAAGATATCTTCATCACTTTCATGTTCTACATTCTCTTCCTCATATTGATCATTTTCATTTTGAAAACTCTCATCATCACTCAAAACATCATTGGTGCCAGTATTGTCAACATCATCAGAAATGTGGTCTTCAGCATCACTGTTACCTTCATCATTATCAGAATTCTCACTGTCTTTGGCATCATCATCACTGTCCTTATAGCCCTCTAATGAATCTTCTCTCATATCTTTATCTTCTTCTTCATATCCAAATGCTGCTTCCGACATGTCTTCCTCTTCCTTATGAGAATCACTAACATACTTTTCCTCACTATCTGAATCATCCTGATCAAATTCACTGTCATTATCCTCTGAATCAGGAAATGTCCTCTTATCCTCATTAAGAACAGCAGGAGGTGGAGTATTCAAGTCAATTTCCTCATAATCTGTACTTGAAGATGATAAGCTGTCTTGCCTCTCAAGGGCAACAATTTGCAATTCAGCTTTGTCTTCTCGTCCAAGACTTACATGCCTTGTGTCACCCACATCTGTTGCATTAAATTCCCCTTGCACAAAAGAGGTCTAGAGGAAAGATCAACAATAATAAACTGTAGCCTGCAAAACATTTCATGGAAAAGATGTCTGTGCCTCAGAGACAGAAATTCCATACTGATGACGTAAAACAATGTTTACATAATTAATCCAGTAGTCATGGGGTTTCAAATAGAAATTTGTCCAATTTTATGTTTCTCCTGGTCGATTATGGTAAAGTTTTGTTTTCTTCTATGAATGAGTTCCAGCAAATCTTAAAAGCTTCTCTAGAAAAGATTCTGTTCCATGAATATTGACTCTTTTGTAGTTGATTCATTCCATTTACATTTGACCTTTGTGACCTTTTGTCTGACATTCTTAAAAAATAACTAAAACAATAACTACTACCTCAACCAATCAGAACTCCTGACTAGATTCTGGACAGATTTTAAATCATCAGTTTGTAATTTATTTCTGTCGCTGAGGCGCAGATGTATTTCGTGCAAAGTGTCCGTATTAACCCTTTCAACCCTAATATCAAAATTCAAATTCTCATTTGTTGTCCCTATATGTTTTCAATAGAAGCAGTGGGCAGAATTTGTTGAAGTATCAATTAGATTCATCTTGTGTGATCAGGCCCTCAATTCTCATGACCACTGTGTTTTATAAAGCATTGATATTACAAGGAGAAATTTGGCGCTGATCACTCTTAGGGCTTAAAGGGTTAAATTACTTATTACTTCACTTATCAAATTTCTCATACCTCAAATGCAGAGCTTATTTGAGAGCAGTGTTCATTTGAAAGTTGCATGCAACAAAGAATTGTTACCGGCACTATTATTTCAGTAACTAAAAGAAATACCTTTTGATTTTGATTGCATCTGTGCATCACATACCATTAGTATAGGTAATAGCAGGATTTGTAGTGATATTTGGCATAAATACCACGAACGATACTTCGAAATTGTTATACGTAATTTCACGAGCCGTTAGGCGAGTGAAACTTGAGAGAATTTTGAAATATCACGAGTGGTATTTATGACAAATATCACATACAAATTATGCTATTATTTGTTTATACTACTACCCACAAAGGTTTTGTAATTTTCACATGTAGGTATTTCAAATTAAGCTGAAATACCACTGCTCTAAGCCAATCAAATTGCAGAAATTTCTCATGTAGTAGTATGATTCACATTATGTTTCTGAGGATCAAATATTTGCTCCAAGGTCTTAAACAGCTGGATTACACTATTCTATACCCTAACAATCGACTTGTACTTAGATATTTCTTACTTTTGATCGCATGGTCCTCAATGCAGCAAGTCGTAAAGCTTCCAAATTCTCATCATCTAACAATTCATCATCATCATCATCATCATCATCCACGCTTCTCACAATCCGTCTACTTCCCTGAGGCTTTTAATAAAATTTACACAAATTAGGACAATAAATGATGCTACCCCATATTAGACCAAAACTTTCCTTTTTTCAAACATAATATAAGCTTGAAAGCAAAATATCGTGTGAAAACAAACCCGAGTGGGAGATCTAGGAATACACGAAATTGAGTCCCGGAAGGTTGAAAATTAATTGAGACTCTGCTGCTAGATTTCCTTACTGAAGTAAACACTGACTTTACACCGAACATTTAATAATCAAACAACTAAAAATGTTGGCAAAAAGCTTCTTTCAGGTGTTTTTAGCATCGATGAACATGACAGCATTCCGGCAAACAACCACTTAAAAGAATATGCATTCGAACTGTCAGATTTCTGTTTGGCTTACCTCGTTAGAGACAGCAAAACAACGAACGTCTCGTCTGAAAACTTCGTAATTATTCTGCGGAGTAAAAAACACGCACAACATTATCATTTAGGCGTCACGATTCTAAAATTACGTTGAAAAAAATGCCTGTTGCTTCGAGCAATTACCTGCTCCATGGCATCCATTTTGAAAATTCGACCTTTGTAATTGTTGCGCACAAATCTGCGCATCATTTTACACGAAAGCCGCTGGAACCAAGCGCACATACGAGTGAAGGAGAGCCCTTGATCAATTTGGTCAGAGGCATCAAGTAATATGTAATTGAGGACGTCATATATGACATATCTTACAAACTTGATTTTTTTCCTAAAGGCCCCCTCTCTTTTAATACGGAGGGGAGGTTAACTAATGCAAGGTTAAAATTTTAGAACATGATCGGGTTACTTGCTTACAGTCTCTTTAGGACTGTCATTTTGGGTTAACTATTACTTGGGTCGCAGTAATGGCAAGAGTACAGCTGGACCATTTTCAACTATGGTTAAGATATCTGCTTTAAATAGAAATACATTGGTTAGGGAAAGTTCATTTAATATGACAAGGTGGGGGGATGAAGATATTGAGGGGGGGCTCCGAAAATTTTTAGACACCCAAAGGGGGGGCTCTGAAAAAACTGTTGCGCTAGGAGGGGGGCTCCGAAAATTTGTATACTTCAAAACCAACACATGACATCATCATACAGATCGGATGGTTTTCAACTCAACAATTTAATGACCTGTGCAACTAAGCTATATCACGTGGTTTACAGATATAACAAATGTAGTCTCAGTAATTATTACACTCTTGTTCATCCCAAAAATGCTTTAGAAAATTGTATCACAACTGTATCTCAAGTTTGTCATAGTATAAACCATTGAAGACAATAACGGTAAATATATTTAATACAGTCTAGCGATCTTTTTTCAGGGGAGAAAACAGCAAGCATTTTGCGATGCCATCACTGGTTTTCCCATAGAATGATGTCAGAGGAACGAGTGCAGAAGTTCCGTACTGATAACGTGTCACAACCCAGATCTGCATATTACTTTGGGAAATTTGCTTTAACCAGTGAGAACATATTCTCCCACACTCTGTTAGAGAGACCATCGTCAGAAGCACTACTCAGATCTGGGTAGTGACACATCAGTATGGAATTTCTATACTCGATCCTCAGACATCATTTTGCAGGAAAACCAATGGTGGTACACTAGGATGGGCTCCTGCCTTTCTTCTGTCTATTTCTACAGAGCATAGGTAGCCCAAGTTCACATTGCCATGCCATGTAAATATTTTGCAAATAACCAGTTAAAGTTATTACCATCTGAAATACCAGTTAGCTGAGAAGTGTACAGTTGCTCAGGTTCTAATAGTGAGCTTGGGTGACCTGTGGGCAGACAAAAAGTGACACACTTAGCCCATGGTCAGTGGAGTGGTTTGTAAGCTAGGAACCCAGAGCTCTTAATTAGATTTTGATTTGAATATTTGACGATGGTTCCATACAGTTTCTGTGACTTTCAAGAAACGGGTCCCTGGTCTCAGTGTTTGTTTTAATGAGACTTCACTGTAGAGGTGTTTGTCTTACCACTCTTTGGAGAATGAATTGTGAAGATTTCAACTGCACACTTATGACTTGCCTGCAGCGCAGACATCATTCAAGGTTGGCTAGTATAGTCTGCCAGTGCACAGACGTCTGGGCTCCCAACAGATTCAACATATGACCGAAACTTTTCAACCTGATTGGCCAATTATTGGATAATAATTTATTATAATACAATAGAACCCCGATAACTCAAACTCAGATAACTTTCAGTCCTTGCTAACTTGAACTAAATTTCCATTCCCTTCATCAAAAGTTCACTGAAATTTACCCCAAAAACTCACATTCCCTCTAACTTGAACTGTTTTTTGTTTCCCTTCAGAGTTCAAGTTACCGGGGTTGCCCTGTATATATATATTTTTTTAATGGGCCAACCATGGCACATACTCGAATCCTGGTACGCAGCTGGGGCCCAAAAGAGTAATGCCACTGACTTGCTTAACCTGAGTATTCATTTAACACAAATATGGGGACAACTCAACTCGTTAAACTTCATGGGGTATTAGCGGGGACAAAATTGTTGCAAGAGCATGTGCCCTGCATCAGATTATTATACCAGTATTCATTGTTTTTCATGTTCTGTGGGAAATGAACAACATCCTTGCAACATTTTCTTGTGTATTATTGAACACTTAACGTGCCTCTTTGACCAATTGACTCTGTGTACTGCACTTGGTTGTCATGGTGACTTTTCAATGTGACCCTTTGAGTCCGAATATTTAAATAAAAAACTGGTCTCATTTTGTCTGAGGTCATTGCACCTACCTCCCCCTTTTCCAAAGAGGACAGCACAAAATGTCATAGAAATAATAGTCTAAAAAGTGCTACAGTCATAGAAGGCTTTTGAAATTCCAAATATAGAGTAAGAACAGAAGAAAAGCAAAGAAAGGAAGAAAAAAGTGCTTTTAATTAAAGGAAGAGAGCAATGGACAATTAGTTAATCTATTCACAATTTTTTAAAATTATTGCACAACTTTTATGTGAAAAATCATCATGTAAATAAATAGACAATTCACATGTAAACTGGTTTTTTAGATTACAACACCATAATCAGCTCGAGAACTCATACCGATATATACACACATTTTGCATTGATAATAAATTATTTAGAAGGTACATGTGCAAACTAAATTCAGCTTATATTACATGACAAACACTATGACTTATCCTCACTTTGCCGTTGATCATCTCTTATCAGCTTATGAAAACTTATGCATGTCTCTTGTACAAAAATATCTCATAATATTTTAAAGTATTGAAAAATAAGTTTTAAGTAGAATACTTGCAATTGACTGGAAATTGCCTGTTACTATTTTGTGTTGACAAAAAAACGTAAGAGTTTGATTGTGTGAAGCTTAATTTTGGTCAATTCCAGTATCTCAATGTTGTACACAATGTAATTTTATAACTTAGCAATATTATAAGAAATTGCAAACATGCTTATATGGTTTGCTAGTATAAATCAAATTTGATAATTCTTGTTTTTTTTCTTTCTTTTTCGAAATGCCGCCTTAAACTTGCTCTGGTTTTGAGCTTTCTTAATCTCTGACATCATAGCCATTACCTTTTGGAAAACCAATTTACGTTAACTGATCAATGAAAACAGAATTGCAGTTTTAAAGAAGGTCAGAAGCTCACACCAATATCTGATGTATCATTTTTCTTCATAGCTTTTTAAGCACTGCAGCTCAGACAGCTTGGATCATTTCGAGAACAAGCAGGACCATCTTCGTTGTTTTTCTTACTTTTGGCAGACTTCTTGAGTGCATCTTGATCCACTGTGAATTGAATTGCACTAGCTGCTGGGCGGGTGCGTAGGTAATACATGCCAGTCTTTAAGCCCTACAAAAATGAACACACACAAGTCTTGTAACCATATTGTACTTGAATGATAATGCCTCCACAGTGTAAATAACACTACAGTCAAACCTGTCTTTATGATGGGGTAGTGTGTAACTGAGGAATGTTTTGAGTGCATATGGCATAGTTGCATTTAATGAAGCAATAAGTCATGCATGCCCCATAATTTAAGATGAAATTGAGAAACACCATCACAAGTGGGGGGAAGACTGCATCCCCTACTCTTTAACAACAGTGTGGGTTCTTAAGAAAACAAAAGAGTTTTAAAAAGAGTAGATTAAGTTTGTGAGATGGGGCCTACAGTTTATTGTCTTTATCTGATAAGACTAGCGAGAACTGTTAACAGAACTCATTTAAGCGGCAGCACTTTCTCCTCAGTTGCTTAAAGACCCCGAGTGCTGGTCCAAACAGTGCTGGAACTTGCTTGGTAGGGTAGTGGTTATCAAATTGAACTAACAGGGCAGCAGTTAAATAATGCAGCAATGTTTTGAATAATTCTTGACTGATTTATTATGTCACAGACTATGATTGAGTCAATGGGTCGTAGACGATATAATTTCACATGCCGGATCAAAAGCTCCACATTCACATTTTTTACCATGTTGTTGCCATATAGAGGTTAAGGAATTCTGATGGTATTTCTGCATGGAAAAAATGTAGGCGAGTCACAACATGCAGCACTGGCTCTGGTTGTTGTTTTGACAAAATTTGTTGGCTTTTTCATGTAGATGTATCATTAGTCAACTGTATTCCTTAACCCTTTAAGCCCCAATATCTACATACAAATTCTCCAGACTGATCTCCATACATTTTGTTAAGAAATTAGTTGAGAGAATTTAATAAAAGATCAAAGATTTTTCTCTTTGTGATCATTTATTAATTCTCTTAGACTTTGCCCTTGACAATCTATGGATATCGTTAGGAGAAAATTCATGTTGGTCACTATTGGCACTTAAAGGGTTAATCCACAAATTACAAGATCATATAAGTTTTAAAAGATCACCTTTTTCCAGCCATAGATGTGCATGCTGGTTAGTTTGGCTGAAGTAGGTTCCGCAAAGAAAACATTAAAGGATTGACTCTGATCAATGAAAGCTCCTCGATCAGCAGCCATGTCTATGAGTGTCCTCTGAGATATTTCCCAAATTGTCTTGTACAATGCCTTTAGGTCGTCAGGGATCTCTTCAATGTGCTTGAAAAAAAAAAGTTACAGTTAATACCCATAGATTACACACCTTAAAATCTCTAAGCCAAGTAAGATCCTAATTACAACAGAAGGCAGAGAGAGATGTTAATTCCTGTAAAGTCAATAAACAAACCTGGATTGATCCATTGGCTGCTATCAATTTATTCTTTAATGTTTCATTCCACAGGTTCCTTTCTGTCAGGTCTTTCAGCAAATGATGGTTCACAATCTATAATCAAAACACAACGTACAGGAAGTGAGCTCTTGGAACTAGAAAGATCCTTATTATGTTTGCAGAGAAGCACTTGAGTACTGTGCATTAAGCCACCATCCATGATGAACAGTTTTAGTGCTAGGGTATCTAAAATGTTTCTACTCAAGGTAAGTGGCTATAGATATATCCTCCATTATCATTCCGTTACAAAGATTGATATGCTTTGCTTTTTCATTGAACACCTTGGATTGTAAGGATCATACCTGAAATTCTCCTGAGAGTACACGCCTTGTATAGATGTTACTAGTGTAAGGCTCAAAGGACTCGTTATTTCCAAGAATCTGCGCAGTGGATGCTGTTGGCATTGGTGCAACCAGCAAACTGTTTCTTAATCCATACCTAGATAAAAATACACAATTCCATGAACTGTTCAGCCTGTTGCTGCAGCTTGCAAACTTTAAAATCAGCGAGAAAAATAATGTTGTTTCGACTGCACGTGTGATGATATTTGCAGCATTTAAATAAATTATTTTTGCACCTAGTTTATGCGTGTTGCCTCTCTATCAATGTCATGTTAAAGCCATCATGCAATTTTTTCATGAAAATTATTAAGTAATCACTGATTTTTCTTGTGCAATTTGGAATAAAAAAGCACAAGTAAATTTATTAAAAGACCACAAACTGCACTCGCCCTTAGCCTCTGAAAAAAATCACTCGTGCTTATTTATTCTAAATTTCAAAAGAAAATCATGTGATTACTTGTACAAACGTCAATGGTAATAATGAACCATACCTTTTGATTTCTGCCTTGAGTGCAGCCCAGTCCCATAAATTAGTAGGAGTCACACCCCACAGATCATACTGGAGTTTCTATAATAATAATAATAATAATAATAATAATAATAAATATTTAAATGTTGAAACAAGGGATCATGATATACAGAGAATATATGCTTAAATCCTCAAGCGTGTCATATCCACTAAACTCACTTTGAGACAGAGTCATCTATTTTCTAATTCTGCATCATACTGCCATCCCTTCTAAACAGAAATAGTAAGCCCACTCCAATGTGTAAGATTGGAGGGGGGGGGGATGCAGTAATACATTTGGCAACAGTATGCTTTTTTTCAGGATGACAGGGAAAAAAATTTCCTACAAAGGTGCATTGAATAGTGGCAACACAAATTTATCTAGGAAGGAAACCAGGCCAGTTAAACTTACTTTTTCTTTAAAAATGTCTCATACCAATAATATACATAATATTATATTGCAATACCAGCTCAAGTTTTTTCAGTCACATCACAATATTTACTGTTGAAACATTTTACTTCTGTTAGATAATATTACTAGGATTTCTGCTGACAGATGACAGGACTATTCTTGTCAACAGTAAGTAATTTGTTTCTTACCCCCTGGCTTGCAGGTGATCCCTCGTAAGTTTCATACGGTCCCTTTTCTTTAGCCAACTGGCATGAAGCCTACAGAAAATTAAACACTCAATCAGATCAGAGCATGCCAAAAAACAAAGGATAAAGATACAGAAAAGCCAAGATGGTGTAATCAGGGTTCATAAAAAAAATTGCAACCATTTTTCAAGGACCAACTGCTAGGAATATAATTTCAAAAGACTGTACAAAAATGCACATTCCCAGTCTATATAGACTTAAAGGCATGAACTGTTTGCTTCACCAACTTCTCTACATTTTTCATTTCACTTCTCTTAAATTGATAGTTATTATTGCATTAAGTATAGAGCACTTTATGTAAATAACTTTTAAATTCTCTGAGCTATGATTTATATTCTGTCCTGGACAACCAAGAAAGCATCACAAAAACTCTTTCCAGGCTACTACATTCAAAACTGAAGAAAAATCAAGGACTTTTCAAGACTGTGCCAACCCTGTGTAATGGCACAGAAGAGGGAATCGTAGGGCACTGGCCAGAATATGTGAATTTCACTTAAGTTATTTTTAGAGGTTGTGATTAATCGGAAGTCTATTTCCTGGGGCTCCCACACATTGTAATTAAGTCCTCAAAGCAAAAAAAAAAAATGCAGAGTATATGTGTAATGGCAACTGTTGAATTCTCTCTTGACCATGCTGAATAGAAGTTTGCAGAGCTCTCTGGAAACCAGCTTCTGATCAATTCAAGCATGTAATTGGTCTAAAAATAGCTTTTTGTGAAATTCACATAACCCAAGATCTAGACTGGGCATTTCGTTCTCTGTCACATTTTTCCCTCTTGGAAGAGCTTAATACCAAATGATGAGTTCAACTTACTGTCAAAGCACCATAGTAAATTGTCTCAAATATTTTTTTATTCAGCTCTATTGCTTCAGCACTTTCAAATGGATATCTCAATAAAATGAAGGCATCAGCTAATCCCTGCAATTTGAGTAAAAAAAAATTGCGAGTCACCAACTTTGAGGGTAAAGTAAAAGACTAAGGAAAAAAAGTAGTAAACTTTAAACAGTTGAGTTACATGTAAAGTCACTCAAGTGCAAATGATGTAGATACCTGTACTCCAATGCCGATTGGCCTGTGTCTCTTGTTAGATTTTTCAGCCTGATTTAACAGAAGACAAAAATTCATAGCAAAGTTAAATTTATCAACTTATATTTAAAGAGGCCAAAATAAATACACTGCAAAAGAGCACCATATTGAGCAGTTCACATACCTCTTTAACAGGATAATAGTTTACATCAATGATCTTGTTTAAGTTGCGTGTCACAACCTGTCAAATAATAACAAATGCATCTTACAAGAGGGCAAAATTTGTGTTCCAGGTTTTAGCCATGTTGTTGGAGTGTTTTAACTTACTTTTTTTAATTAATTATTTTTTTGTTGTTGTCACATTGTTTCCTTAGACAAGAAACTTTGCTCCACCATGTCTATGTCTTTACCCAGGTGAACCTTATTCTCACTTAATTTCACGAGTATTCAATTTAGCAATTTTCGCTATACTCCAATATTTCACCCTTCCCTAAAAAAACACGAAGTTAAATACTTGCAAAATTAAGTGAGAATAAGGTATGAATCTGGATACTACCATGAGGTAACTCTGTGATTAACTAGCATCCTGTTCAGTGATATTAACAATATTCCTAGGTGCTTGCCTTCTAGCCACTTCCAGGCTTGCATTTGGTAGGGATGACCCGCAAGTCAGAGGCATGAAAAAAGATATGAGCGTGAGATCTGAGAAAAGGAAGCGATGCTGACCTTCCTCTCCTCCTGTTTTATTTTCATGTAATATTGATGGGGAATTACTTGTTAATGAATTTTTCAATGCTGTTTTCTCAAATAAGATTTCCATTGAACGTAAATTAATTACCTAAGTACAGTGTTATATTGACATTATCTGCTTACCTTTGTGATCTCAAAGAGTTTTTTGAAGTCAAATTGGGGTGGATTTTGCTCAGTTATAACAAATTTATTGAGTGCAAGGGAAGCCAAGTTACAAACTGCAACCTGTGAGAGAGAATGGAAATTAGCATCACCCTATGCTCTGCTTAATAATGATGCCTCAGTGTGCCTGCTAACACCATTTCAGAGTACTTTTTATTACTTGATTTAAACTCATGAGTATTTATTTATCCTCAATAAAGTACATATGCAGTCCCTGACACCCACTAGAGAAAACACTGAAGTTTTTACATGTATTATATACAGCTCTGTTTATTACTGGTTTAAGACAGACAAAGTGCAGATGAAATGTAGACAAACTAACATGAATTTAAGCTGGAATGAAACTGTAAAAGCAAAGTAGGCAACTGCAAAAATGATTTAAAAGAAACCTGCACCAATGAGGACAGGGATTCCTCCTCAATACATGAAACAAATTAATGGTAAAATTTATATTCACATCAGAGACATGGTTACCCCTACCTACCTGCCCCCGCTCTAAAAGAGTTAAAGGGTATGATCAGCAGGAAATGTGACACATACCTCATCAGGACTACTGTATTCGACAATTTCAGTGCAGAGATTGCTGCATTTGATGGTTCCAACATTCTAAAAAGGAAAATTTAAGTGAATTAAAAAAGAATTATCTTTTCAGGATGAGATAGAATAAATATGAGACAAATGGGATGCTGACATTGTCTTCAACCCTTTAAAGCCCCAATTTCCAGAATCGAATTCTCCAAACTGATACCCATACTCATACTCATATCCAATGGTGAGGAGGCAGTGTGGCTGAGTTTTCAGAGCACTGGACTTTCAATTCAGAGGCCCCGATTTAAGGTCCTGCCCTGTCCACTAGCTGAATTTGTTCAAGTTAGTCCCAAGTTCAAATCCTCGACCACACTTGTAAATAGCCAGCTGGTTTGCCTCAGGCCAGTTGGGATTCTTAACCCTATTAACTAGGCATTTGCACAGCCCCACTAGCATTAGTGCTAAAAATTCTACCAAGGGTAGATAACAGAATTATCATTATTACCTACCTATACATTAACTTAAAGAATAATAAGAGGATTTTCCCTTGGGTGATCATTTTAATTATTAATTCTTATGACCTCTCCACTTGATTATGTATTGATAATGTTGGGAAAGATTTGATGTTGGTCACTCTAAGGACTTCAACCGACCTGTTGGTTACTCTTCCTGTTGCATGCATCTTTATACAACATATATGGTGTTCCTGTTTCCACCTGGGCCTCTAAGATCGCAAACCATAACTTCTGAGCTTTCACTTGCCTGCGGAATTTTCCTTGTTGCTCGTAGCTGTTTGTGAGAAGAAATAAAAGTTGAAGACAAACTTCCCCAAATCTATCAGGGCTGTCTTTTTTAAAAGTATGCAGGTAATAGAGAAAGATGTGGGGAATTAGAAATGTTTCTAGAGCTGTAAGGCAGTGCTCGAAGATGAAGGGAGCCCAATGAATCCAGTCCAGCATATAATTTCCTAGTTGCCTTAAAGCAAAAGAAATGCAGAACCAGTGGGCACTGCCAGAGCAAAGCTATGTGCTGTCAATGTAACATTCTTCCAATAGAACCTAATCAGTTCTCTAATTAAAAGAAAATGGATAATTCTCTTTTCAGCTCTATAATCTAACTACTGACTAGAGAACTAACACCATCTCTTAATGTACAATGGGACTCAATTAGAGCCAAACTATTTGCAGGACATTTCGGAACTATCATGTAAATCTTCAGTGAACTATTTCATAATTTCATAGTTTATGCTATCATTTTGAACTTGATAATGGTGTCCTGATGACTCCAAAATATTGTTTGTTGTTAGCAGTAATTTTTTCTTGCATATGTAATACTGCCTCTACTTTTCACCAAAAATGACTTTGAATAAAACATTAAGCTTGGAGAATTGTAAAAACTATAAGATTCTTTGTACTCTGCTGACCTTTCATAAAGTTTTTCAAATTTTTCTCCCCAGCAGTCTTGAAGTCCAGGACACTCATTAGGACACATCAAAGACCACATGCCGTTTTCTTCACATCGCTTCATGAACAAGTCAGGGATCCAGAGTGCAAGGAAAAGGTCACGGGCTCGCTGCAAATACAGTCAATTGTGGATTTAATAATTTTCAAACTATAAAAAAAGGTGATGGGGTCTTAATTACCCACACAAGGTCTAAGTGTTACAAACACCAGCCTGTCATCCTGTCAGGTCATAAGACAAGAAGGATTCTATCACTCAGGGATTTTGTCGAAACATTCTGAAAAATCTGACGTACTGTAAGCCAAAATTTAAGCTCTAAACTTTTCAGTGTATGGAGTTTTCGATAAATACAATAAACATGTCAAAAACCCACCATTGTGAGGGTAATAATATTTGTCACCCCTGATATCAATAGGTTATAAGAAAGTATACTCGTGAAATCAGGGAATAATTTCACTTGCATTTTGTCCAACTCCTACTAATTTCTCAGGAAATTATTAGAATTTGGACAAATGCGAGTGAAATTATTCCCTGATTCAGTGTTCTCACCAGGATTTTGCCTTGGGGAGTCCCAGGGCCCCCTCTTCTGAGAAATAGGGGCCCTGTAAGAACATTAGGGGGACAAAGTTACAAAAAACACGCGGTACGAAGAACCTGAGCCCGCACTCCAAATTGTCTGTTACATGAAGTACCTACCTGATCCAATATGGCGGAAGAGGTGTTTACGATTCGGAGGAGGAGTTAACGATGTAGTGGGACGTGCGTGGGACCAATGAAAGTAAAGGCAACAAAATTAAAGACTGACTCATTTGATATCATGTTTTTTTATTTATTCAGACAAACAGAATGCTTTAGTGTTAGGGTGACCATTAAAACTACTTAAGTCCGTTTGACTCGTAGCTTGCCCCTGCGCCCGTTAGGGCGCATCTTCTTGGTTTTAATGCGCCATTTCAGTTTTTTCTTGCGGGAATCCCACAAGGCCGCGGCCTGGTGAGAACACTGCTGATTTCACTCATCACCATTTGATTAACTGATTTCTAAGTAATCAAATTACAAGTACCTGTTCCTCTTTGCCAGTGTTCTTTTTTAAATCCAAAAAATCAAAGATATCGGGGTGCCAAGGCTCCAAATATATCGCAAAGGCTCCCGGACGCTTGTTTCCTCCTTGGTCCACATATCTTGCAGTAGCGTTAAAAACTCGCAGCATGGGAACAAGACCATTTGAAGTTCCATTGGTCTGGGTAAGACAAGACAAAACAAGACACATGTACATCATATAAGAAAATGAACGTCACAAAGGTGTGCTGGCTAAACTACCTCTACACATTCAATTTCAGCAATGATTAACTCTTCTCTTGTCAACTTAGATTAACCTTGTATACCAACAAAAAAAACTACAAGTACCTAAAGTTTAGATCATTGTATATCAGTGTCACTGATAGAATGATCATAAGTAAGATGCTTGTACAGCACGAAACATTCAGCAAGTTACTCACAAATATGCTTACAGTAAAATTAATAATAATAATCATCATCATCATCATCTCTACAACAGCCACCTTGGAGACAGAAGAAAGTGGGTGTTGTTAAGAGGTTTTAAACAAAAGTCAATGTATGGAATTTTTGTGGCTGTTATAGACAGGTGACCATTTAAGGAGGTTCGACTGTAAATCATATAATTGTTGAGAAAGTTCCAATTTTTTAGTGCACCAACAAAATTTTGTGGTGCAACCATTCATAGGAAACATCTTACATAGTGGACATATTAAATTTTATGTCCAAGTTTTGATGTTTACATAATATTATATTACTATAATTTTGATACTCTTACAAGTGAAAGGCCGTGAGGTCCAAAAATCAACACCTTACCCCTGCAATGTAACTCCCTGAAGCCCGTATGTTGTGTACATTTAAACCAATTCCACCAGCTGCTTTGGAAATTTTAGCACAGGTTGATAGAGTTTCATAAATTCCATCAATACTGTCATCTGACATGGTCAACAGGAAGCAACTGGACATCTGTGGTTTACATGTGCCAGCATTGAACAATGTTGGAGAGGCATGAGTGAACCACTTTTCTGACATCAAACGGTATGTTTCACAGGCAGCTTTGATATCATTCTGGTGAATGCCAATTGCAACTCGCATCAGCATGTGCTGGGGTCGCTCAGCAACTTTTCCATCTATCTTCAGCAGGTATGACCTCATTAAAGTCTGCAAATACATGTATGTAGGTACATGTAAACTGTATGATATGATCAGTTGGTGAGTTAAACTCGAAGTTACAACTTTTCTTCCATTGCATTTGTATAGATATTCAGCTGTACTATACAGACATACAAGGCTGTGCTCGTCAATCTGCACAATGATTTGTTATATCAGACTCAAACTTATGCAGTAATAAATTATACATACCTTAAAACCAAAGTAGTTGTAGTCGTAATCACGGGCATATATAATTTCAGAGTCAAGAACCTGAAAAGAAAAAAAAAAGGTACTTCGATTAACAGCCATACCCCATCTTTCACCTTAATTAGTTACTACTACAAAGCAAGAACTCACAGGTACCATATTTTCTCATAATAAACAGCATTGATATTTTCAGTGCCCCTACTGTAACCAGGGCCACCCAGACAAAGTTGATCAAACAAACAAATTTTTAAATGGTTTCCACTATTCCAATTAACGTGAACAGGACTGAACTTCCTGCTACTAAAAGAACTACCATGGTGCACCGCAGGCTAGGAAACATAGACCATGCACCATGCTTCACAGGAGCAACCTTAATTGGAATAAGTGTATGAGCAGCAAGGGCACAATACTGGGGAGGGACAACTGCAAGAAAACTTTGAAAATGATGCACTGTTTTAAGAGGGAACCGAGAAATAACAGAAAAATATGAATAATGCAGTACTATCCCAAGGACTTTTGTCCAGTATAGTGTAAACATAGCCTTAAAATGACTGTCTTCTTTCCACTCACATCAGCATTTGCCATGATAATGTCATAGGTTTCCTTTGAAATTAAAGGAGAATGTCTGCCATTCTTAGGGTTGACATAGTTGTACAAATCTGTCATAACCTCTGCAAAGTTTCAAAGGATTTAATTAGCAAAACAGAGAAGAAACTTTTAATAGCAATAAATAAGAAATAAAAGAAATGACAGATGGGAGCCACAGTGCTCTCCTTGTCAGGTGGTAACCGGTAAATTTACAGCTTGAAGCAACACTTCTCACCACCCACAAATGCTTGAAGTATTACTGCAATTAAAATGTTGTTTAAAAAAAATAGCAAGTTGAGATCCAAGCCAATCCTTACAACGAAATAAATACGGAAAACAAAAAGTACATGTAGCTATTCTCTCTCATTACTTTATTTAAATGATCTTTTGAAGCACTGCCGGCTAACAATATTTTTGTGGGCTTCTACCCTAATTCTAGACTATCTCGATCAGCAGGAAAAGTTCACGATTTGTGTTACTAAATTGACCGTACTGGCAAAGGCACCCTTCATCTGTAAAATTCTTTGTTTTGAGGTGTTTAAAATACTTTTCAGTCAATTGGTTGACAGGATGCTAAAAAAGAAAAGCCTTCTTGAATGCAAAGCACCACCCCCCCCGCCAGCAGTGCATATCTTTTGGCCTAACCAGTCAAGAATGACCCCTTACCTCCCGAGCTAAAATTTAGGGAAAACACTGGAACCAGTCAAGATGTCCCATTGCATATTGGCCCCAAAATATACCGTTTTCTATATTTTATCAGTTATTCTTGAATATTTATATATGCTACTTACCACTAAACTGCTTCTTCGTTTCCTTGTGAAGATTAGAAACTTCAATCCTGGCTGCAAGAATAGCATAATCTGGATGCTTGGTAGTCATTGATGCAGAAGTTTCTGCTGCCAGGGTATCAAGTTCAGTCGTGTGGACTCCAGGGTAAATTCCTTCAATAACTCTCTTGACAATAGTAAACTAAAGAATAAAAAAACTGCATGCTTAATCACTTGTAAACACAATTAAAATAAGAGGCCTGTTGGATTTGACTGATGCATTACTTGGTACTATTAACTTACTAAGTATGTAGTTCAAACGTTAAGTCTGTGGATGAAATGCTCTGATGTCACCATTCAATTGACATCTCTTCAGCAGTGCTTTCACATTGTACTATTTATTTAGATAGTTGCTCTAACTTTTCAGTCCGTGGATGAAACCCTATATGGCGTATTCGCTTCAGCTGCATTTTTCACATGTTTTTATCCCTTTTTCAAATGTTTTCAATTTTATGAGATTTGCAATTTTTATCAAATTTTTAGAAGTGAAACGGTTTCATATTTACTTCACAAGATTATATATGTCAATGAAGAGGGGTAAGTGAGCGGGTTTTATGCAAACTGTGGTAAGTTTCGCGCCAGTCTCGAGAAAAGGAATTTGCAAACACCAACCGATCGATTGAAGTCTTCGCGATGGTAACCGTGGGAGCGATGTTTATCGAAGCTTAGTATATGTAGATGCTAATTTGGTATCCAGGAAAATTCGCGAAGGTTACTGGCGTCATATTTTCGTGTTCCAGTAAGCTTTGTCTAAGCTAGGGCGCGAAAATCGTTAACGGTTTTCCCGACGAGAAAAGCGATAATAATAAATAAAATATTTGGTGCTTTTGGGTTGAACACTGAGCTGAAAAATGACGAAAGAACAACATATGTATATATCGACGGAATGCTTAGGTAAGGTAAGCTTAATGGTCGTGATTTGTCTTCGACTCGTTCAAAATTTTGGCGCCAAAGAACGTACAACTGAACAATACAAGCTTACCTGATCGAGATATTCATTGTTAAGGGAATAAGACAAATTTTCAAGCCTTGCGGAGATTTTACCCACTTTTATAAGCTCCTTCTTCTTATCTGTAAGAAAGAAAAGTAATTTCATCAAAATCGATCACTGCAAAGCATGTGCATGTGACAACATGGCGGTCATCAATCGTGCTTGCTTCTGCAACGAAACTCATAACTTACTGCGTTTAATAACGTAGGTGCCCTTAATTTCGGTATCATTGTCGAGATCGTGGTTTTGGCTTTCAGTCTTTACGTTGTCAGACATTTCATACAGAGAGCACAAGAGTAAACTACGCAGATAAAAGGAAATTTCACCGACGAAAGCTGGAGTTGATCAGGAGCCGAAGTGAGGAAAGTGAGGTGGATTTGGGAACTAATCCCTATTTGAAGTACAAATTTTTCCCGCGTGAAATCGTTTCAACCAATCATAGGAAGATTAGAACAATCAGCGTCCAAATAAGGGGAGCAAGAAAGCACCCGCGAAAAACCCGCGCTAAAAGGCCTTTTGTTTTGTCATGAGCGAGTCATGAGCCCAATCTCCGAGCTAATGGGCGCGATCCATTCAACCAAAATTCCGACCGGTCCGACCGGGAAAAGTGGTCCACCTCAAAAGGTGGACCAGTTTGTTCGACACTTTTCCGGACCGAATCGATCCATTGAGTTTTGGACCGGAAATTTTGGTTGAATGAATCGCGCCCACAGAATCACCAGTGATCGATATAGGACAAAACCTTCAGACTGACAAAAAACTGGTGAGAGCGAAGTTTAATATATTTTGACAAGGTTTCTGAATAAGTTGACAAAATTTCATTTTGGAAACCGTAGTGGTACTAATGTGGAGGAACTGATTGTCACCTAATACTCAGTGAATTTAGTTGTAAAATAGTGTTTACAGAGCATAAAGTATAAGGAAACCTTCTAATGTCATCGATAAATTCGATATCTTAGGCTTAGGTTTGAAATATAGGGAGGGGACAGCTTTTCAGCACACAGAGAGCAGAAGGAATCAATAGATTTTGCAATGTTACGCACAGGGGCCGGGCGATACCCAAATCACAAGTGATCTAGGCATCTTGGGCGGGTACCTGTGGATACCCCTCGGACACAGCACTAGCCGGTCATAGTATCTTAGCAAACTTCTATGACCTCTATAAAACGAAGTCCTCGAGTATAAGTACGATTTTCTTAAGCCCTGCCAAAATTACAGTTGAGTGTATGGAACAGAACCTGGATTTAACGAAATCCTCGTTGCGAGCACAATCCACAAGCTCAAACGTAAAATTGACCTCGGTAAACCAGGGATATAACGAATAAAATGTCACATGATGTCAGCATGTGAGAAAAGATGAATGCCAAACAGACCAACAAGGATAAAATTTATGTGTACGGTAGTAGTTTTTCTTGCGTTTCTGAGTTTCTAGTGCCGTGGCTATTTATAGCTCCATACTGAAATGTTATTTGTATCTATATCTGTATATCCGCCTTTTCGGTGTACAGCCGGAGATACAGTGGAGATCAGACACGCTTCGTTATGTCGAACACCCTCATTTAACGAATTTTCGGAAAAACTACCAAAATGTTCGTTATATCATCGAGGTATAGTTAATAATTAATAATTTAACCCAGCATTTCCGGATCTGGAAAATTACTCGGACACCACATTTCTTCGAATAAGCGCCCATGTTCCCTTAAAAAACTGTCTTGGCCCATAAACGAGACGCCTCTGAGCCAACCAGGAGCGGGCCCCGCTTGTATAAACGCCCTTTGAGGAAATCTTTCTTTTCTTAGGCCCTGTCCACAGGTATCTGGATATTCACCCGTACACATGAAAATGCTAAAACGATGGGAATTCGATAGCATCGATATCTAGCCTGCGAGGAGCAACAACAACAACAACAACAACAGAAGCAGGCTCACTTGTGCGGATTCAACCTCGTTCCCAGGGTTCTCTCCTACGAGCTGCAGGTAGGAGAGAACCCTGGGAACGAGGTTAGTGTGGATTCGGGGAAAATTATTTTGGCGGCGGAGTCAGCGAGGAATTTTTCTCGGCCCATCAGGGGCACCCAACGTCAATTTTCGGAAAATATCTGTTCGGAAGACGATTTGAGATCTCGAATTTTCGGAACATTTTTTGTAAAATTTCTTGCTTGCCTACCTCTCCTATGATTTTCGAACATCTAAAAATTGGTGTAATTGCCCATTTTTAACGGATTTTTACCCTAAAAAGCTCACCTAGAATTTTCGGGAGCCTTTTTTCTGGCTGAAATTTTCGAAAAGGTAAGTTTTGATCCCTATGATTTTCGGATCTCGAGACTTTCAGCTAGGAAATCCGAACAGATGAAAAATTTTTAGGGGATAAAAATATGCCTATATGTACCGTTTAAATACTAAAATACGTTTAACAATGCTATGTTTAAGTGGTTTTGAAGTATATTCTCGTTGGGTGCCCCTGGCCCATGCAAGCGAGCCCACTCGCAGGCTAGATAGCATTCCTTACAGAGCATGCGTTTTGCTAGTAGTTTGTGATATATGACATCATCGTGTTCGAAAACCTAAATAAATAAATAAATAAATAAATAACGATTTGCAGGTAGCACATCCACATAGTGGCTCTTCGTCTACCTGATTCCTGGTCGAATTGGAATTTGGAAATGTTGGTTTTTGAGGAGAGGGGAAAACCGGAGTACCCGGAGAAAAACCGCTCAGAACAAAGGAGACTGAACCAACAACAAACTCAACCCACATATGGCGTCGTCGCCGGGATTTGAACCCAGGCCACATTGGTGGGAGGCGAGTGCTCTCACCATTGGGCCACCCTTGCTCCCCAATAGACCTCTTTAGCTTGTATATTTTGTTTTCCCAAAGAACTGTTTCTTTCAAATTTCGTCTTATTCACGTGCATTTGTACGCATAATTTATGAAAAGACAAAGGGTCAAGTTCCCCTGGAACCTCTATTGGGAAAACAAAACATGCGAGTTAAACAGGTCTATTTCGTCCGTCCAGACATAAACGAGAAGCCGACGTTTTCTAAACTAACCTTGTCTTGGTCTGGGTCATCTTAATCCTGCTTAACTTCGTTCCCAGGGTTCTCTTCTACCCGTCCCTGCGGAGCGAGGGAGAGAGAACCTGGACATGAGGTTGAACCCTGTTTTGAAAAAAAAAACCGGGTCCAGGGGCCCGTTTCTCGAAAATCCCGATAACTTTTCGGGCCCAGAAAGCTGTTTTGTGTTTGTCGTGTTGGCAGCCAAGATTAAAGTTAAACTACTTTTGAGAATGATACATAATACAAAGAAACTATCAGTTAACGAAGGGAAATTGACTGATTTGCGAGCCACGAATTCTGCTACTATTCTCTAGGTGTTGATCTGAAAATTTGCGTTCGGGCCCGAAAAGTATCCAGGACTTTCGAGAAACCAGCCCTTTAAGTTTGGAAAACAATAAATTCCTAAGTAGGTTGAGTATGATCGTCCGGGTGAACGTAGTTCTGAATAGGACTGTTTTTGTTGACAATGACCGACGTTTAGACAATTTGCGGTATCCATCTTCAGAGTCAAAGATGAATATCGCACAGTAGAAGTAGCCCGGGGGGGGGGGGGTAATACCATATATGGGCTATATAGGTATGTGCCGCTGTGAAGGGTATGGTTTTCAAGCAGTTTACTCTAGTATAGGGTATATAAATCAGAGCGTTTGGGTCTAGAATAGGGCATCATTTTTCAGGAAACTGATCAGTTGGTTGAAGATTTTATCTAGACTAGGGATTGTGGTATAAGGTTTTGTTTTGGCTAGACTACTGTGCTAGTGACCCCAGTAGTTTCTGGAAAACAGCTACTCTAGGATAGGGGGGATTTGGGAAGTTTACTCTAGTATAGGGTAGCAAAATTCAGCAGAACTAGCTCTGGTATAGGTTAAGGGTTCCAGCGTCCCAGCGGCACATCCCCACCCAGAAATTCCTTAAGTGCCCCCCCCCCGGGAGTAGTAGCAGCAGTAGTAGTAGTAGTAGTAGTAGTAGTAGTAGTAGTAGTAGTGAATTTTTTATAACCTGTCAAGAATCTCTAGCGATAGCACAAATATAACTGATGACAGAGATCAGAAAGATAAAAAAAATCTAACATTGAAATAGTGTTTAATAGCCTTAGTAGCTGGCGGTATTGTGTAGTAGTCGAGCCAGGCCGCGAGAAATACCAACCGCCTCGTCCCTACTCCCTTTTTTTGGAACACAGCTCCACCGCCAAAACTTTAATCTCGCACCCACACAATACCGCCAGCTACGCAGACTAAGTGTTTAAAAAATGTAAAAAAAAAAGTGATACAAATAGTAAAAGCTGGGAGGGTTAAAAATCTAAGACCTATTTACACGTAAAAATGTATGTAAATGATAATAGGATAAATTTTGTTTATTAACTTAGCTAGGGTCTCGAAGTTAATTATTACAAAGCATGCAATTTCTACACGGCCATCCTCAATTTAGACAGTCAGGTCTGTTCTCCTAATTTCAGTCTTAAATCTGCGCAGACTATCGTCAGCACGTAATTCCACGTAATTCGATTAGGGGAAAGGGCCATAGTATACTTTTCGTATTTAATCGTATTAAAACGAGGCAGATTAAGGGCCTGTTTACATGGAGTGGGGGACCCCGGTCTAGTGGGGTTGGTTTCTTTTGTTTTCACGCTCTGGGGGACACAAAACAAAAGAAACCTACCCCACTAGACCGGGGTCCCCCACTCCATGTGAACAGGGTCTAAGATCCGAATTTCTTAAAGAATAGCTGCTATCACAGTTTGCTTTCAGCGTAAAAAGTTCCTGTATTTGACTTGAAGTTGATTGTTCTTTGCTTTAGCGAATTGCAATATCCTGAAGCCTTCTGTTGACAAGTAAAGGGAGCTCAGCCAGCTTCAGCAGTTCGTCGTACAAGACTGACTCATTGTTGAAAACTACTCTAAGGGCTTTCAACCACCGTCAGCAACTACTATACAGTTCTATTCAGGGCTACGTTCACCCGCCTTTCACAATAAATTCCTAATTTATGCAGGGCAGTGGCGTGACTCAACCTGTATAATTTTTAGCCGATGATGAAACTCCGTTACTTGTCTTCGGTAGCCAGTTACCAAGGGAGAAAAGTTATTGACAATAACATTGCACAATTTTAAAAAAAGTCATAAATTTTATCGTATTTTCTCCATTCGACTTTTTCGAGCCTTTCTTATTATCAAAAAACTTATTGACGCTAGTTTTTATGTAGCCTGCGAACAGCAGACGCATTTCCGGTCGTCGCTTCTCTCCCTCCGAAAATAGGAGAGAAGCGACGACCGGCTATGCGTCTGCAGTTCGCAGGCCAGTTTCTATGTGTCTGTCCTCCAATGTCCTCTTATTGATGATGAAATGACGTCATAACATATCAAAGTTTGTTACACACCCTCCTTTAGTAGTAGACGTAAAAACAGTGTCCTTATTTATGCAAGGCAAATGCTCAGCAGCAGCCCGGGGTATTACGCATGTGAAATTCACGCGCGGACGCACGTAAAAACTAGTAACAGTTGACACTACAACTGTTCCCGCTCTTTATGTTGTCGGTCAATTGTAGCCTTGGTGTTTGTGTAGCTCTTTAATTTGAAATACTGATTCATATTTAAGATTTTCACATATAAAACATTCAACTGGTGAGGTAAAAGCAGAAAACGTAAGATTACGCCCGCGTCGGACTTTCGGTCTATAATTTCGGTCAAACACGAGATCTGGACTGTGAGCTTTTTATACTTCTTTAAGAGAGAAAAACAAGGAAGAAATGACAATTTCAGTTTTGCTTTAATACTTTCAAAACAGCTGCTCCGGAAATATCAGTGAACACACATGAAACGCATTCGAGTATCGAACTATGACTTAACTATGATACATGTAGTCATAAAATCAACCCAAGCGGTCCCTTTGGGAATTTTGTGTTTTACGTCTTCTTAACCATCCCTTAGGTGCGTAAACAGTAGAAACGTCATCATTACCCAACGATTCCATGCGGACCTGAGCCTGTTCAAGCAAAACACGTTTTTTTTTCTGGTATACTGACTGCATTTTTAACTGTAAGTACTTTTCTTTATTTAAACGTGATCGTGAGCTACTGGGATGCCACCTTGGACGGTTAAGATAGAGGCAATGTATTAAAGGTCGCGCGTAAACGCAAAAGTTGAGCGAGTTTCAAATTAACGTTACGCAAGATCTTCTATACATGCAGTGCCTCCTTGCGCATGTAAAATTTACGTGCGTACGCGACAGTGGAATTGACCCGGGGAGACTCGCACTATAAAGACTCGCACATGAATGCGGAAATGTGCGTGCTCGTCGCGGTCGCCAATTGATTCTTTTAGTTGTTTTTCTCATACAATTGCTTCTAACTTTCGGCGGCCGTTACAATCGCTACTTTTGAGGTAATGACTGGAAATTCTCAGGTTACTTAATTTTAACATGTTCTTTCAGCTTATGCTAACAAAATTTTTCAAAAAAGAACTGCTGTCTTGTTTACCGAAAGTTGATCACGTGATCAAGTCATGCAAGAGCCTATTCGATGGTATAGCTAGCGGGCTTTTTTCGCTCGTCCACACTGACTGAGAGCCTGGCACAGGCTATTTTTTTGCGAGTGAACTAAAAAGACAAATAGCTGAATTTCTGACTAAAAATTAAAATGGACTGAAGAAATGCGAGAATAAGCTGGATGTTATCTAGTTTTTGAGGAGTATCTGCAAAAAAATATCCTCGGTTTATATAACATTCTCCTCCACATGCATAATTCTTCACATCATGCTCAGCCTCATACAATAATTGTTAAATATTGCAGTGTTCAGAATTCATAACAGCACTAACTAGAGTACAAAATCAGCCTCTCCGCTACACCTAAACGCCCACGTCAATTTCGTTCACGAGTGCGTTACTAATTTGCTTTTTTAGAGCAAATTATTTTGTGAGGAGACGGACGATAGATCGGCAAAAATACACAAATATTTTTTTAAGTCTGTCTTCGAAATGGTTGATTTTACTAACTTTCTAAAATTTGTGATAAAATCACAGAAAAATGACTAACACGTAGGGATTTAAATAACAAGGAATTTTCCACTTTGCCTACCATGTTAATTCCAATAACGCCGACCAAGTGTAATTTTCATTTCTTTGAAAATTAATAACTTCAAGTTAAACTACTGGAATAAAAAAAAGAAAGAAAAAGGGAGATTTAATCCCAAAAGTGTCGTTTGAAATAATTTAATATCTCACGGGGGAATTTAAGTGTATAATACACGAATGGAAACCGAAAAAAAGCTTGTGAAAATGAATTAAATGCAAAGCTTGCTTCCGTTTCTTGCACCTGCTCAGAATGGCTTTAAAAAATAAAACATTTCTTTTATAAGGGTGAATCGCCTTTACCTAACACTTCTGACATAATTTAGCACGTTCTAAGTGCTCCTTCTCAGCAAAAATGATATTTGAACAAGACGCTACAGTATGATGAATAAAGTCTTGCAGGTTAACTTGATCAAATAAGCACTGATAGCCGGTCGATTATTGGTTACGTGTTGCAGTAATTTTTTTAGTCAATTTTTATTTCGATGTCTAATCTCGTTTTGAAGACTTTAAAACGCTTAGTTCGCAACGACCCTATTAATATTCCATTGCCTTTCGCTTAATTGTGTTTTTCTTTTTCGGAAAAAAGATCTAGTTGGTCATAGAGTACACTTAGTAATGCGAGCTGAAATTTGGCTCTCCGATTGGTAGCCTCGCTTTGCATCCTTTTCATCGTTGGCCAAGGAAAAAGATCGCTGATGTAACTTAAAATAGGCTACGTATCTTGCTAATGCAAATATATTCAGCAGACGTCCAGTTGATCAGTATGCGTCATTCGCGCGTATTTTGTGTGTTTTCGATATTTAATTGCTAGCTTTATGGTCGGTAGGATTTCTTTCACTTGAGCGTTGAACACGGTAATACGGCCGAGTACACGACACGTTTGGGATGAGACCAAACTCGTTGTTTAACAACTGAAACCATTTTGTTGTTCGCAATTACGCTTGGAAACACCATTTTCAATGGCTAATGCATTTGGTGAGTCATACGTGAAACTTCCGCCGATAACCGGAGAAAATGCGGTTGAAATCGATGGCGAAAATTCGAAACGAATTTCCAGTGGTGTCGGACGAGACCAACACGGTCTAGTCAGATTACCTCCGATCGTTCATCTTGATTCGCTTCGATCTGCGTCGTCAACTGCACAGGTTTTTGCGAACGCACCAGATGAAAACAAGACAGAGATGTCAACACAAGGAACAAATTTGAAATTTTCCCCAAAAATGGACGTTTTACGGAGGAAAAGCGCAAAACAGTTAAGAAAACACAAGACTGAAAAGCCCGAAGACGAGAAGAAATTAATATCGTCGGTAGCTGTCAAGGAAACGGACGAGATGGACACAAACGTTTTCGACAGCGTAGATTGGTCATACCACCATGAAAAAGCGAGACTTTTTAAGCCGAAAGAAAGATCAAGAGGTAATTATGAGGCTCTGGCTCCATCGAAAGACTCGCTAACAAGTCGCAGGGGAAGCGCCTCGGTTATAAAAGACTCAGCGGCGAAATTATCGAGGTCACGCAGACTGGCAAAATCTTCACCTGAACTATTTTACCGAAAGATCAATTTGAAATCTCGTGCAAGTGGAAACGTCAATGACGACAACGTTACATCCCCTTCCACTGCTCTGTCGGCTGATAGTTACTGGCATCGACCACAAGCTCGCCTCTCTATTCATGACATTGACGGCTCTGTACTCAGCCATTTACAAAGCACCCTGAAATCAAACGAAAAGAAGACAAAACGCAAAAAACCCGTTCGCTCCCAAACGGATGGCAAGTCAAGTTACCAACCGCTAAGCACCCCTAATTCGCCTGTTTGCAGTGAATCTGCTAATAACGAACGCAAAGAAAAAGGCAGAAGGTCCCTGAACGACATCACAGAAGCAGTTAAACAGTTTGTAGATCGAAGAAGGCCTTCTATTTCCCTGCCTAGGAAACAAAACTTGGTCGAAGAAACCGTGAAGCTTAAAATTGAAGGAAAAAGTTGCCCCCAAGCTGAAACCACGGCTGGTGACCGCACACCCACATTTTCCATTGTTGCATCACCTCGCTTACAATCATCACAAAACAAAGAGAAGAGGGCATCGCTGTACGATTTACAGCAAATTCTAGGGTTGCTTCAGAAAGATGATCTCAAGCACCAGTCTTCGTCAACTTCTTTGTCGCCTGAAGTTGAACATGTTCAAAGTGGGAGAAGTAGTCAATCTAGAAACGCTTCTGTTTACGATTTAAAAGAGTTTCTAAAGTTAACAGTAGCTGCAGGCGAGACGTCAACTGAAAAGGAAATGAAGAAGCAATCAGGAAATAAAGCAAGAGAAATCAAAACACCAGAAAAATCTACATCGCCGGTTTTTCTGTCTCCTAAACAAGAAATGGGACCGCGTCATCTCGATGACGCAAGAAAAGGATCTGTATACGATTTAAAGGAATTTTTATCACTTGGAAACGCCGTGGACTCCAACTCTCTGTCAACGAGTGAAAACTCAAGCAGATCAACTTCACCGCAAATCGTATTTTCTCCGCTCAATGCAAAACAGCTACTCTCTTTTACCCAGCCCACTGAAGCACGTCGCTCTTCTACATACGATCTTATGGAGTTCTTATCTCTCCCACAGTCTGGAGGGATATCGCGTCCTCATTCAGGACAGAGCTATTCTTCATCGCAAGGAGATAATGCCAAATCTGATAATCGAGAATTGAACGTAACCGAAACCGACCGAGATGGCAGAGAGGCGAGGAGTCTGTCAGTGTACGACCTCGCTGAATATCTAGCGATGACATCTGGGGTGCCTCCTCTTGTTCGAGTCATAAGTTCGGCAGATGATCAAACTGAAAAAACTAAAACAACATCTTTGGGTGCAAGTGGAATCGACAAAAACACACACAAAAGGGAGTCAGTGTATGACTTACGGGAAATGCTGAACATAATGCAACAAGAACACGAGGCAAAACGCGAATCGACTCACAATTTGCCAGAGATTTTAGCTTATTTTCATCGGGAGGCTAGCTCAAAAGAACCGGAGCACCAAACTTCTACCCACTCTAAAAACTCCCACGAAGATAAAACAGGGCCATCGTTAGTGAACTCCTCTCCTCCGAGCCCTGGTGCTAGCGTCAGCAGTGGTTATTCTAGAGATTCACCATCGTCTGGTGTTCAACAAACAGATTCTAAGGGCGTGGAGGTCAGCCATAACACAAGTCCTCGTCAGATGTCCGTATATGATCTTAAAGAGTTCCTTTCTCTATATGCCTCGCAAAAGAACACGCCAAACCATCAGCTTCTGCCTGCGTTTAGAAGAAAATTTTCTAACATATCACAAAGCGGGATTAGCATTCATGTAACGGACGAATGGAACAGAAGTCTCGACCTCGAAACTGACGATGTTTTTCTTCCTGTTCCTGCTAAGGTAGAGGCCAAGTCGCCGGAAACCAAAAGAAGTTCTGTGTACGACTTACGCGAGTTTCTAGACTTATTAAACGCGGACGAATCGCCCTTGAGAAGAAGGTTATCAAGTGTTTCATCAGCTTCGACTAAATCCAGTGAAAGTGAACCAGAGTCATTTCAACCAGAGCAAAAAACGCCGGACGCAAACTCGCCAAACCAAAACCCAGCATCTCCACGACCTGGACTCTCGCCGCGTCAGGATTCGGGCGGGAACGTCTCTCTTTACGACCTCGGAGAATTTCTTTCGATTCTTAATACCGACGAATCTCCGCTAAGACGCCGACTATCGAGTGCAAGTGACTTTGCAACACAAGACGATTCGAGCAATCAAGCCGAGGATTTCGAAAAAACTCCGCTGTATAGCCTGGGAGAAATTTTATCGGTTTTGAACGATTTTGAGCAGAAAAAAGTAAATGAAAACGCCGCTGATGAACGCCGACTTGGATCTGAAGATGAAATCAGTATTACTGTTCCATTGTTGCCCCAGAAAAAAGAGAAAACAAGCGTGCAAACTTTAGCGACGAGAAAGTGTTTATTAACCTCGCCGCAGAAATCGCTTTCAAGCGTTCGTGAAACATCTGAATGAACCTGATCCTCTCTGAATGGCTCAGATTATTCAACGATGCTAGAATTGAGCATTGAATAAGTTCATAAGAAGGTTTTTAGCAATTCAACTTGCTTGAAAATTTTAATTTTTAAGTTTATTAAATTTTTGTGTGTAAAAAAACGGCGCTACGATCACTTTTCCCCGTGCATGCATTAAGGTAGGCTTACATAGAAAACGAAACGTTAAATGATTTTTTTAGCTTGATAGTTTTAACGAATGGATTACCTGAGAGTCAACTTATATATTCTGTGCCGGATATGTACACCTGCCTCATTGGTGTTAGCGAAAAATAGAGAATTTGCATATGAGCTCGCATGAACAAGTAAGCAAATGTCAAGACCAACGAGAATTTGTTTAACTACGAGTCGACTAAACAGTGCTAAATAACGGGCGAAATCCCTGTATAATAAGGAATATAGGCGTTTAATATTTTTTTGGTCTTGCTTTCATCGTAAGCTGTTGATATTTTTGATACCATTTTCTTGTATCTTCCCAACAAAATTACCGGTGGACTATAAGTTTAATTTATCTGTTTGAGATAGGCGATCTAACGAAGAGACTAAGTGAAGGCTTAGCTTTGCATAGCATTATGGCGTTCGTCGCCCATAGCCATGGCCAAGTAGCAAAAACAACGCAACTTGTTTTGTAACTTCCAATAAAGCAAGCCGGACTGACGACCCGTTCTTTCAAATAAAGAAAATAAATATAAATGAAAAAATCTTCAATAAGGATTATTTTAATTAATTCAAGAGTACACTGTCCTGTGACATTAAGTAAATATACCCACGAAAGCAAACAGCGTTCTGTTTAAATGAAAATCATTATCTTTATCATTACACGCGAAGTTTGCGAACATATCGTGGCATTTATGTGTCTAAACTGATATCTTACACGTGATTTTAGTACGACTTTGGGTCTCACGGAGCAAAAACTGACCTTTTTTTCCAATTCGGCCGACCGATAGCAAACGAGTCAGACTGAATTTTGGGTCGGATAGTGAACGACGCAATACGGAACAACTTAAGGCGGCGAAGCGTGTGAAAGTTTTAATTCATTGTCAAGTGAGAGTGGTAAAAAATTTGTAATTTTTTTGTAATTTTCGGAAACCTTGAACACTGAGAAAGAGACCGAAGGTTCATTAACTGTTAACGAATCTTTATTTTACTGAATGGAAGGAAGAAGCCTTTTTGAATACCGTATTTTAAAAATGCGCGGGCCAAAAAATTAATTGCTTTTTAACAATTAATTATAGCACATGCAAGTCTTTATTTTCCACGATCCATGTCCCCTGGACAGCTTAGGACAGAGTCCCGATTCCTTGCACCACTGATGAGATCAGTTTCTCAAATATCCTTTTAAATCAAAATGAAAGCCAAAATTAGGCAAAGGCTGTTATTTTAGCCTGAAGTTTAAACATAACCCAAACAATTTCCTTTCCCCCCGCAGGGTAGAAATTTTGCAAAAAGCATGCCTCTAGCTAGCTAGCTAGACCTCTCGCCGTCCAAAGTTATCATAAATATATCTTCTCGAAGTAAAAGTAGTGCCGCATGCTCTTGTTCTCAAATATCAAACAAAAAGCTTTACATAATAAGTTACATAAGCTTAAACAATAAGTTTTCCAGTCGGTTGACCCCAACTCTAGCAAGTTGTATTTTCTTTTTATTCCATCAAAGCTAAACATATATAGAAAGCATTTTGTAGAACGCTCACAGTTCAACGGTTGAAAGTTATTGTCTTATAAAAAGTGCCCAAAAACTTGTTTTTCGGTTTAGTCTCGTGCTCATCAATGCAATTGTATTGTTGATTGCAGAAATATCGTGCTAGAAATGGACTAAAAAATTATCGACCGGCACCCATTTTTCAACATCAAGTTTCCGGCCCACTACGATGTTGCACTGAAAACAATTTTGCAAACGGAATAAAATTAGAGGAACATCGTTTTGTATTTTTAGGGTATTGACTACCGTTCAATAGGAAACTATACAGCTTTTATCACTATTTTCTGATCCTGAGCAAGGATCAGAAGCCCGAATGATAACAGCAGTACTGAGTTTCTTATTTACCGAAACTTGATAAAGTTGCAGAATTTGCACGCGTTTATTTTTGTCCTCTCTCTATCTCTTTGACTGTTTCTAAAGCTGATACACTTGGGCTCTCGATCTGCTATAAAAGATTTTTAAGAGATCCGTTTAAGTTTTTCTTTGCAACCGACGAATCCTGACAGATCATTATAACTGTTGTAATGATTAATTCTACGCGCGGAAAAATTGGACAATGCATTTTTACGGTGAAGTTTTCCGAAATGAATTTAGCAAATTTTATGTGTGAGATGGGACTTTGTTGACGTTGAGTAATTTAAGCTTTGATCGGCTCTAACCATTAAGGATTTTCTCTAAACTAAAGTGCGGCAACCCCATAAAAATGTTAAGTGATTCAGCAAATTAAAAAACTGAAAGCGGGGATATTGGATTATAGCCGGACTATTCTGAAAAGCGGACTGCTAAATTACAGCTAAAAGCCGTCGACGTCAGGCAAAAAATAGTCTTAAATTTGATAATAGGCAAATCACTTTTGTGCTAAAATAATTTTCAAGTTAAAGCTGAAAAATTGTAAACCTGTTTTCACGTTTAATTTGAGGGTAGCACGCAGCCTTTCTAAAACAATCGGAGTGCTAACCTTTAATCGACGCCGATAATTTTCCATAACACTATTTGTGGAGACCATTAATAATTACTTAGAATTCTAAACTGAGCGGCGGCTATATAAAACAGCAGTCACTGTTGTTCAAAAGTCTTTTGCTGAAATACCGGAAGCGACGGAAGCCGCCGTGTTCTTCGTCTATTTCTAGACTAGTTTTGACCAGCAATGCAAACTTTTATTCATATAATAGCAAATTAAAAAGCGCCTTGTAGATTATACGTTTCAGTGTGACATTATTTTATGCCCAGCCAGTGGTCTAGGCTTTATTGCCCTTGAAACTGAGAAAAGAAATCCTCACGTTCTCTACAACTATGTTGACGCCATAAATTTCACTTGGATTTAGTTGCTTTTTAAAGGTCTTTTAAGCTTGGATTCTTTATTGATGATAATAGGTGAGCTCGTCTTTTGACCCGCGGAATGCGAAAAAGCTCTATATCAGATAGAAGATGTGTCCTTTGTCAATGGGACGCAGCACACCGATTATTGTTGGTTTTCACATGACGTCACTAAAATTCAAACTACAAAAACCATCGATCCTACTGAGATTTTACTTTCATGGTGTATTAGAGCAGCTGCTTCCCAAAACAATTGATCGGCCACCTGAGTGGAGCTGGAAAACCTAAGATATTGCTGTTAGTCTTGAAAAATAAATGATTTTGACGGAGAAGAGGCCCTTTATCTTGTGAAAATCATCACAGTGTCAATAACGCACGGCATGTAATTACTGGACCTAAGTTATATAATCAGTGATACATGGGAAACAGACAAGATAAGTTCGGCTGTCCCATCCTCTCCTATCCATTGTTTACCAGACACTTTTTCATTTTTTTTTTTTTGTTTAAGAGTAACTACAGTACTGTTCATTAATTTATCAGAAGTTAAATAGAGGCGCCAAAGGGATGTTGCATCTCAACGCATGAGTTCCCAGGCGAGCGCACGAAAGAATTAGTAATAAACTCTATAATAAACATGTTACGTATGCTGGCAAAATCGCCCTTTTTTGACTTTCCCGTGTAAGTCGTGTTATTACCAGCAAATAATATCAACATTATTTTACAATTGTCTCTGATTTACAATAATGAACGTGCCATGAGCTTGATTCTAGTATGACCACGGTTGCCTTCACTCATGTTAACTATTTTGCAAATAAAGTTACAAGTCAAACAGTTTCTCTTTTAGGTCTTTTGGAGCACGACGAAAGCGAGACCAGGGGCACTTGCTTCCCATGGTAATCACTTTTGAGAGGAGCCGATTACTTGCTTTTGATGAATGCATTCAAGGCGTAGTTTGAAAGTAGCACTTCCATGCACCGCTATGTCTTCCATTTTCTTGGGACTTCTGTCCGATGCGACGAGCGGCTGATGGCGTACACTTACCTGAACCAGTGAACATTATTTCGTGCGTAATGTTCTTTTATCTCGATTTTCGCTCTTATTTTGCTTCCTAGTGTTATCGTCTTTCTCCTTACCATGTTCTCCATTATTACGCTTGGGTGACCTGTGGTTTTCCTGTGTTTTGTCACCAGTGCTCCTTAGCTCTCTTTGTGATATCGAAGGCCTGGAACCTGTCGAATTTCAACATGGCGGCCCTGAGGCACGGATCAAGGAAGTTTTATGAAATTCCTAGTAGCGAGGAATTCACGCATTTAAGAAGCAATGATACACTTAAGAAGGAGAAAAATGTCAAAGAACTCTTCAGGTATATCGAAGAAAGTTGTATAGGAGAAGATGTTACATTTTGCGGGCCATATGGCCCTCGGAAAGGTAAGTTTGGCTGACCCTTAATGTACTTTTATTGGTAGTAAGAGAGGATGCTGTAAGTGATTTGGTCGTTGCGGTACCGTTTAATTAAATTTTTCGATTTTATTTTCAGTCACCTATTGCGACTTCACGGCATCTGGAAGGTATGTTTTCAAACGTATTCACTATTGTTCAGCTGAAATCTCACAGCAAACAACAAAAATGATTTTTTTAAAAAAAAATTGGAGCACATGCTTTAAATTCTGTACTTTAACCTTGAATTCTGTCTTAGACACAAGATGGACACATCCTTACCAAACGGGGAGGGGTGTGTTGGGCTCAAGATTCTCTTTGAACGCTGGCTGTCATCAGCGGCCCTGACCCATCATCTAGCCTCTTCAGTGCTGGCTGCTTATAAGGGTCATTACCTAGGGACCTTCTGATGGGCACGTGGGGAATTACTTGCACTGTACCTGTAGCATTAAGTTGGGGCAGACTATGTCTTATCCTAGCCTGCAGTGCAGGCGTATTTTGGGTGGGCGAAACCTTGTTCGTGTTCGTAATATTGTTGTAGCCGCTATCTTTGATTTTATGACAGTGGAAGATTGGGGAGAGTAGAAATAGTAACCCTTACAGTAGGTGCGAGGGCAAAAGGTGACCAGGGCGTAAGAAGGAAAGGGGGGAGGGGGAGGGGAGAAAAAAAGGTGTTTTCTCTTCTCTCTCCCCGCTCCCTTTGACTCGCCCCATCTCCTCCTCTCTTCGGGAAGTTTCAACATGGCGCTTTCGCGAGCAAATCCTCTCTCAAAGAAAACGCCTGCACTGCAGGCTAGTCTTATCCTGGAGAAATGGCTGGCTTTTGGGTAGCTAGAATGATGATGTTATTGTACCATGTCTGGGATATATCTTGTAATGCCAACCCCAGCCACAGGAGACAAAAATCTTGAAGTTCCGAACCTAGAGCTGGGAAAAGTAGTCAGAAGCAGGAAAAAGTCATGAGATGTCCCAAAATTCCTAGTGGAAGGACTTCCAGTGGGGATTTTGGGTATTAAGAAATTATTTATCATTTAAAGCTGGAATACTAAGCACCACAGTCAATCTTCTTCGCTGCTGCTGACATGAACGTGTTTGTTGATGGCCATCCTTGAAATGAAAGATTTAGGTTTATTGTTAGAGTGAGTCTGTGTATGTAGTGTCAGTAAGTCATGACAGGTTAAAAGTTGGCAGCTCAGACATTGGATTGTGTGTCTTATAGGGGGTGTCGACCGACATATTGGTTGAGTGTCGGTTGACACATCAGTCAATATATCGGCCGAGTGTCAGTTGGCTGTTGTTCAAGGGTCAGTTAAGTAGCGGTTGAGTATCTGTCAACGTGTTGATTGAGTGTCGGTTGATTTATGGCCGATACTCGGCCCCTATAACCTATCGGTTGATAGGCTCTCAATAGTCAGTCATTACTTTGTTGATGGATCACCAACGTATCACCAACACTGGGTTGACACCTTGGTCGACTGTTCATTTTCAGTTTAGGCCTCCTTTCAACTGTACCAATGGTGAAGCTATCATTCATTTGTTCCTCTTACTAGATTGGTTTTGTTAGGCACAAAAAAAAGAAATTTTCTCACAGAAAACTATGGCTTTCTGTTGCGGACAAAGCATGTAAGAAAATTTGAGGTTGAAGAGTTGAGCAAGACCAGAAAGCCCGGGCCTGAAAGATGGAAACTCACCTTTGCTATGCCCATTTTGGTCAAATATTACCCTACAAAACTGTCATAAAATAGCTTCTTTTTAGCACAAGACCATAATTTGGCCTTTTTTAGATTGAGGGAAAGTTTGTTAGTTTGTAGATTTGACAGTTTGCCCATCTCCAAATATGACATATCTGTAAGATAGTTTGGATCTTTTTGTGACATGAGTACGGTGGTATTGTTGGCAATACCTGATGTAGGACTGGTATGATGTGGTATGAAAAGCACGACAGAAGAGGTCAGTAAAAAAGTTGAACAGGCAGTGCCGATGCTTAACCGATACACCACCAATACATGTACATTGCCGATACTCTACTGACGGTACTCTGACACATACTGCCGACAATATCGTGGCTGACTATTGACCAACGGTTGACTGATACATCCACCGATACTTGATCGATATAATTATCCTCCGATACTTGGCCGATATATCAACTGATATGTCAACCGACACTCGCCCAATACTCAACCAATATATCAACCGACGTGACGGTTGACACCTCCTATAAGACAAGACACAAGATGCCAGACATCTACCAATCAAATGTCACTGCTAGGCATCTTCTTTAGATTGATTTTGCTATCTAACTTGGAAATGAACCATTATGGATGCTCCAAAAAGTTTTCAGAGTGTGATATTTCCAGAAAGCATGAGAAATAAGTTGTCAACTCCTGAGAGTGTGAGCTAGGTATGAAATCATGAAACCCTTAACAAAGTCATGAGACTTGGCAAGTCTGACTATACATGTAGCACACACACTCACCTATCCAGCATACCCACATAGGCAGAAATGGTGTTTCTTAAGGCTGATTTAGACAGTACGATGTTTGCTTACGACTATTGTGTGCGACGAGCATGCATCACGACTTCACGACAGATTGTGTCGTGTAAATTAGACCCACAACATTCATTTGACCCATTGTGGACGTCGTACGTGTAAATTGTGCGTGTGTGGATGGTCGAAAGTCATGACGTATGCTAGTCGCACACAATAGTTGTAAGCAAAAATAATACTGTCTAAATCGGCCATTAATGTCACTGTTTCTGTAAAAGCAGCTCTAGTTACAGATAGTATTCTTGTAAAAAGTGATTTGGCTAATCAATATTTTCATAAACTACTCTGTAGGTCATTGACATTTATTGAAGATTACATAAGAGGGCAGGTTTTACCTCATTATGGCAACACACATACTACAACAACTGTAACTTCACTACAGACAACTTTGTATCGCCATGAAGCAAGGTAAAATTAATTAGTGCCTCCACACTGTCTGTTGTTTTATATGAATAACTGGACAGTTTGGTCAATGTATTTCCAAAGGCAAATTAAACTACATGTATACAATAATTTTCTGCGGAGCAGATTTGTCATATAACATTAAATGTGTGCCATAAGTTTTGCAACCTTGTACAGTGTAAGAGAGTTTTAGAGGTTATGATGTTTCTCAGGAACAGCTTTAGAAACGTCATAAGCTTTTTTTCCAGATCAGGCATTTTAAAATTAACAATGAGATTTCTTGCAGATTAATCAATTTGGGATCATAGAGCAAATTCCCACCATCACATAATAATTTTTTAGAATCATGCCCTCTTTATAGAGTATGCTTCCTTATGTTTAGGGACCCAAAACAGCATGTTTTTCAGTAATGAAAGGAGATAGGCTTGCTTAGTATTTTTAACAAAAAGATGATTTTGATGATTTATCCTTGTGGGTTACACAAATATTGATAGTACTCAGATTCACATACATGTCATGTATAATATCACATGATGACTCATGCAGAGTTCCCTCGGTGTAAAAATGTTTCACTTATGATCAGACCAGAGTATGTATGTATCATGAAACATTTGATTGTTATCTGATTTGATTATTTGAAGGGATATCATCAGAAATGCAGTGAATGCCAGTGAAAGTGACTCTGTGATATTTGTCGGTAGTGGAGTGACAGGAGCCATTCATAAGTTGATTCATGCACTGGACTTTAAAGAACCTCCTGTAAGTACTCAATTTACAGCATTGCCTTATCACTTATACTGATTTTTAAAACGGGAAGACATTCAACCTACACCAATGCAAAGATGTGTGGAATTCATTAGCTTGATGTCGTCCTCAGAGACCCAGGGACAGATAGTGGGGGTGAGGGAAAGTCTAAACGAGTGGGAAAATATGGCACAAAGAAAAGTAAAGAACGGCGAGAAGAGCCCCTGGGGACAATGTCTTACCAGACCAGTTCCAAATGGTCGCCGCCGTTCTGCCTTCTGATTGGGCAGAAAAACACAGTTTTCTGGCACCAATCAGAAGTCAGAACGGCAGCGACCATTTGGAACTAGTCTGGTAAGACATTGTCCCCAGGGGCTCTTCTCGCCGTTCTTTACTTTTCTTTGTGCCATATTTTCCCACCCGTTTAGACCTTCCCTTGCCCCCACTGTCTGCCCCTGGGTCTCCGAGGATCATTGGCTTGATGTTGGACTCATGCAAGTTTCCTTTCATGCAATGTACTTACATTTACTTCTACAGTGTGCTTCTTGGCTAAAAAAAGTACTGGTAATAATTTAGTGATGGCCACCCTGTTAGCTCAGTTGAAAAAGCACCACTTTACCAGACAAGAGGTTGCAGGTTCAAACCCTGGCCATATATATTACGCCAATATTTTTTTTGGTAATTTCCATGTTACTTCATTTTTGACAGAATTACATGTATTTCAGAGCTGCAAATAACTTTTCGTTGTTGGAATGACGTGCACACTGTATGTGTTCTGGTTCAATTTTATCCCGGGATCAAATTTTATTTCAAACTCATTATCATATATTACCATACCCCAAAACAAAGGGAAATATAATTTAAACCATGCAAGGACAAAATTGAACAACAACATATGTGTCCAGCTATTAAAGTCACCTTCTTGGTCAATAAAGCAAAAAATGTGGTCTGACTCAATCAAGGGTGGATGGGAAAATTGTGCATTGTAGACCCAGGATTTGCAGAAATGCTGATAACTGCCATGTATTCACTGCAATTATGTTACTTTGTTGGTGCAACAATGTCCTCAAGGTAGAATTTTATTCACCTGCAATATGATAGTCTCTTAATTTGTTGTGTTTGTTCAGACATCACGTCTGACCACAGTGAAGATTTCATCAGAAATGGGCAAGTTTTAGTCAAACATTGTCTGATGAATAACCAACTTTATTTGCAGCTCTGCATTTAGATAAGAGCTAGAGCAAACTTCATTACCATGATTATTTCTGGAAATGTAAGGTAACAACATTCTTCTCTTTGATAAGGTGGTACTTGTGGGACCATTTGAACACCATTCAAATCTTCTCCCCTGGAAGGAATTAGGTGCTGAGGTATGAAAATATATTTTGGAATACTTTAATGACAATTTTAAATCCACTTTAAGTGGTTCTAAACCTTTTATTAATGGTAGGTTATCTGGATCAAGCAAGATGCAAAAGGGTTAGTTGACCTCACAGATTTGGAGTTTAAACTTAAGGTATGCAACATGGTAAAAAAAGTAATCATTAATTGAGATAAATTCAACAACTTTCCTTTATGAATTTCAATAAAAAATGCTGTAGACAAGTAGCAAAGAACTTCAGTTTAAGAAAAATAAAGACAGGTTTTTTTGATAATCAATGAAATAAACTTAAGTTAAGTACTCTTTAATGCATCCTCATGCTTGATTTTCACCTTGGTGGTGTGCAAAGCCCTACAGCACGGAACATGTTACAGGTCAAAATTAATTTGAGGTTAAAATTATTGAACATTTGTTGATTCTCAGTTTTCTTTGTCTCTTAGCCCTAATTATTCATGAATATTAGTGCTGGGACGGAAAGAAAATTAAGAATCAACCTATGTTAAATAGATTTTAACCAGACTTTAATTTTGACCTGTAACATAAATATTGATCATCTTTTAAATAAGCATGACACAAAAAGGAAATTTGAGGCCATTGGTCCAGTTTTGAAGTGGGGATTTGGCCTGTGAAATTCTAGATACTGCTGCTGGTATTCTCCACTGATTTGTGTGTATACTACATGGCTGCTAGGTTCAACTTTGTGTTTCTATTTTAAACATTTGAAGGGATATTTTTTCACACGATACCAGTATGACTCATTCTGGAATGAGTTCATCTTATCTCTGCATAGGTGTATTTCTCTGTATTTGTTTAGATGATACCAAAACAACATTTCATTCCCCTACGAGTCATTCTGGAATGAGTTCATTCCAAAAATTGTGTACTCTGGGGAAAGTGGCGTAAGCGTATCTGATTTGGTGTGAAAACCATCCAAGTGAGAACACCTTACAGGCTAAGCCATTTGATTTTATCATGTGAATGCAGTACAAACGTCACTCTGGAATGAAACTCATGAATAAATTGTGGAATGAAAGTCATTCTGGTATCATTTTAATGGCCCCTAAGTGCCACTTTGTCAAATATCAAATTTTTCTTTTTGTTTTGTTCTAATGCGTACCTATTTGCCAGGAGAGTTAAACATTTTATAAGGGATCAAATTGAACCTGTTCAATAATATAATAACAACTGCAAAATAATATAAAGCAATAACCTAACGTTTTAGTTATGTTTGATTTTAGGCTATGTCTTCGAAAGGCAAGCAGCTTATTGGCTGTTTCTCAGCTGCATCTAATGTGACTGGTATTCTAACAGACACCAATGCTGTTACAGCTTGTCTGCACAGGCATGGAGCCTTGGCTTTCTGGGACTATGCCACTGCAGGTAAACAGTGAAATGGTAATTAGGGTGACTCCATTATGAATTGAGCAAACAGCTGATGAAGACAGTGGCAGAAAAAGGTGGCACAGGTGCTTAAAAAAAGTACATTTCTTCGGTAATTGGCTTCATGCTGTTGCTGTTATCCTGGAAAGAATTGGCACATTTAAACTATTGAATTCATAACACAGTCTCTCTGACTCTGACTGGATCACCCTGTTTGAAATAAATATCACCATAGTAATAAGCAATACTCTGCTTTGTGGCAGTGGTATTTCCAATAATATTGGACTATTAATATGCTGATTGCAGTGTACCCTCTAGCTCATACAGACACTTCCATAATGCAGACTGGCCTCTCCATTATGGACAATCCCTGCCTTTACTTAAAGACACCTCTGTAACTTGGGCATGTCCTGTTGGTTATTTATGCCCAGTGGGGGTCCATTTTAAGATGTTTGACTGTATTTCTTTTGTGTCTTACATGACATACAGCTCCATACGTGGAAATCAACATGAATCCATTGGTAACCAGGTAATCAGTTTTTTTTAAAATACTATTGGAGAGACCAAAAGTCAACAACTGTCAAACACTTAATTTTGGTAATTTTACAGATAATTTGAGATTTTTGGCTTTTGATAACGTTGAGTTTGACTCAGGAACCTTCTTTTTTGCTCACACCATCATGAACAAGCATAATGCACTCCACGCAATGCTGGAAATAATAATTTATTCAGTTTTAAAAGCTGGTTGAAATGAAAATGTAGCCAATATTATTTTGATATATTCTTGATAACTGAGCTTAAATGTCATCCAGCTATGATTAATAAATAAATGTGGGATGTTTTGTTTTATGTAGTGATGATCAGGGATTTGTGTACAAAGATGCCATTTTCATTTCAACACACAAGTTAGTCGGTGGAGTTGAAACACCAGGTAAAGTAAAATATCAAGGACAAACTGTAAATGAGGACATTATAGCACTCACCATTCCCATCAAATATTGATTATTTTTAAGTTAGACTGGTAACTGTTCCCTTAGAGGCTTTTGCAATAAGTGCTGAGATATCTTAATTGATCATCGGAAATAATCAGATTGACCCACGTGAACAATAATATTGATTATAGTCAGAATAATCTCCTTAAAAGAATTCCCTTTAAGCCTCTGTACCATGTTTTAGAACATGACAAAACATGGGAAATGATTGGCACACCACCAGCTGCAATACCAGAACAATCAATAAATTAGAAGAACCCAGACAATTTTTACTACCTGTGATGGCAGGCTGACAGTTATTACAGTGTCAGTGTTTCTTCTTCTCACCATTAAAGTATCAGTATATACATTGTAAGTAAAGAAATTTAAGTTCTTAGGTTAAACCATAATTTCGTTTGTCTCCTATGAATAATTAGGGCTAGAAAGCAAAGGAAAGTCTGAATCAAATGAGGTTGACCAGTGGTTAATCCCAAGAATGGATTTTAACTACAACATCTATACATCATAAATCTCAGTACCATAATTTTGTTTAAAATAACTCTGAAAATGAACAATTTGTTTCCTTTTTCAGGGATCCTCATTGCCAAGAAAAGTTTGTTTAGGAACCCTGTTCCTTCAGGCTGCGGTGGAGGCTCTGTTTTTTTTGTAAGTAAAGAACATTTTTGAAGGAGCTGTGCTGCTCATTATTCTCAACTTAGCTATAATATAGATATGTGCTTGACTTTGGGAAGAAAAAACAGAGTAAACATTGTTTGAACTACTAAGAACTGAATTCACTGGCTCTACTACATAAGCAACTTGGCCACTGTAGAACTGTCCCACCCTACCCCCTACCCCACTTCCCTGTTGTATATGACCATTTTTTTTTTCGCAATTTAAGGTGACAGAGAACTCTCATAGATACCTAAAGGAGATTGAGATGAGGGAGGAGGCTGGAACACCAGCTATTGTGGGTGCCATCAGAGCTGGACTGGTCTTTCAGTTGAAACAGGTACAGGATAAATATTAAACAGTTTCACATAATTTCAGGGTCACCATAGTTAGGACATGTAGACATGTGATGTAATGACAGGTGTAGATTGGTCTAACTTGAGAGTCTGCTGACAAACTGAAATGGTGTGACCATTCAAGTAAAAGTTACTGAGAAGTAGCTAATAATAAAAGGACAAGAGCTGAGTACTGTCCGAGACTGCTTTTAACTATGTTTGAGTCTGTGAATGAAATCTTATTGTGTGACCATTCAAATGAAAACTCTCTGCAATACTCTGTCTGTGGATGAACTTAAGTGTGACCATTCAAGTGATACCTTATTATTGTTTATGCTTCTGCAAAGTTATTTGATTTGTATGAGATCTTTTTGATTTTCAATTTTTTTTGACCGGCCTCTTCTTCTACGGTATCACTGAGTAGTCCCTTGACCAGCAACATTGTAGCAATGAGTATGGTGGGGTAGGTCATGTGTACTGCATTTTTTTTCTTCACTGAAAAAGTTATTTTTAGTTTTAAAAATGATTTTAAACTTAAGGGGCCTTCTTTTCTCTCAGGAAATAGGTTCAACTGCCATCATGACCAGAGAGGAAGATTTATGTAGGTTAGTATGTACATATGCCATTTTTCTTCTTTTCTTTGGTACTGATAACCACAAAATATAAAATAATATAAGTACAAGACCCAGTTTTGAATTAAGCAGTTTTGTGATTCGTCACACATGCTGCCCGATGTTGGAGAGGACTGCGTGACGAGCCGAAAGAACTCTACATGGGAGGCTATGTTGTGATCGTGATAATTTATGGATTTTGGGTATTCCTAAGCTGTTTTGATGATTATGCATTTTACATTATCACCTCATTGTAAAGGCTTACTGGGTATACTTTCACGTCATTTTGGAGTGGTAGTTTTAAATGAATTGATAGCAACAACGTCAGAAAGAATTTTGTTTTTCAACAGGAGAGCCCTGTCAGCATGGAACAACAGTGAGAATCTTGTTCTCTTGGGGAATCCAGCAGTGTCTCGCCTCCCGATCTTCTCATTTCTGATCAGGCACCCAATCTCAGGGTTGTTCTTACATCACAACTTTGTATGTGCCCTCCTGAATGATCTGTTCGGAATACAGGCCCGTGGAGGCTGTGCATGTGCTGGCCCCTATGCACAGGTACTCTGAAATTTCGTATTAGCGTATTCCTTAAGTTAATTATCCGCTGTAAACGGCTTTGCCTTTTACCCTTGTCATAGAATCTGTTGGGAATTAACGAGGCACTAGCAAGAGAAATTGAAAACCTCATATTGGAAGACAGGTTTGTGGCCTATAGTGTTTGATCATTACAGTTTCTGAACTTACAAGTTCTACAGTCGTGATTATTGCTTCAATTGTTTGTCTCGTGATCTATCAGAAGTTCACCTTCTTCAGGACCAAATCATTGCTTTCTTTTTGGTACTAGTATAACTATTCTGTACTTCTAAACCTTCACAGTTTCATTTAGTTTAATTAGTTCTGACAATACTATTTTTTATATTCCTTATGAAAACAATGATGTTAAGATTTTCCTCTTAAACAGTCGCTTAGACAGAGTTCACCTCCGACGATACCATGAATATTCTGAACGAGAAATATTGAGGTAAGTGTTTGAGACAATTTTACATCATCAGTATCATCATCATCATCATCATGATTGTACGGATTCCCAAGAGGGGTCCCCCACTTGAACACTAAGGATCATGTGACGTTGAACAAAGCACGTTTTCCAATTTTGACAAGTCGTTTCCTTTCGTTTCTCGTGCAGTGGGCACGAACTCAGTTGACCTTATTCTTAATTTTGTGGAACTTCATTTAGGGATAATTTCATTACAGTCATCATCATCGTTGTTATCATCGTCAACCTCATCATTGTCATCATCGTTGACATCATCATCATCGACATCTTCATCACCAACAAAACATCATCGTTGTGATCTTCATGTCTTCCCGCGCCAAATCCAATTAATTGACGTTGATCCTCAAAACGTACGGCTTCCTAATTGCAATTGGGTTTATTATGACTTTGAACTAACTAGAACAAAGTACACGTGTAAATTTCGTGAAATAAATATCAATTCACATGTTCTTCCCAGACCAGGTTTTGTGCGGCTTAATTTGCCCTATTTTATGTCAGATGATTCTGTCGAGTTTGTTATAAAAGCAGTGAAGATGGTGGCAGAACATGGCTGGAAACTTCTATCACAGGTAATTAAATATTTGTGTAAAAGGTCAGTTTTTAATGGTAAGGGTCTCGGCCTGTCATCAGGCTCTCTTGTGGTGGGTAGGACGAAGAGGAAGCTGGCAAATTCTTGAAGACAGGGAATAGGAAAGGGGCGGCGAAAGTAACGATCGACTGAAAGTAACGAAATGGGAGAGAAAAATGATCCCCAAAAGTAACCTTACAAGTTGATTCCTGGTAATTAATCTTGAAAGTGACCCGGGTGAAGGTTTTTAACATATATAGTGCAGGCTAGTGACAGACAGTACAAACATTAACCACAAAGGACTGCAAAGGACCGCAAACGAATATGCCGGAGAACGTAGGACTCTTCCCCCGTGTATATTTTAGATATTTTTTGCTCATTTCATTCGTGTTTGTCCTCTTTAGTACATGTTTAACCCTGAGACTGGAGAGTGGAAACACAGAAAACATCAGGTGACATGCACGCAATTCTTTAAAGATGCTTTTTCTTTGTGTGTTTGTTTTTGTTTCCCATTTCTTAACAGTTAGACTGAACTTTTGTAAGCCGTTTGACTTGATCCTTCTCCTATTTTTGACAGCTATTAGCCTTGCCTTCTTTTTTTTTAGGTATTTCGTGACCGAAAGTGGCTTGGTTCAATTACTTACTCAGAGGGTCACATGACTTATCCATCATCCCCCGCACGCGCGGAAGGAGCCCCGAGTTCACACACGGTAGGAAACTAGTCCCACATGGGATGAGTCGTAACGCGGTTTTCCTTGCTTTTGCATCATCACGCTTTATGATTGGCTAAAAATCTCACGCCGCTGAGTTCTTAACCGAAGGAACCAATCATGTGTTGCTCGCACATGTTTCCTGCCCTTGGTGCATGCCACAGCCATTTCCTTTTAATTTCAATTGGTTAAGTTCTCTGGGACTTTTTGGATTAGTGAAAGAATTTTTTTTCATTCAAGTAAAGCCCTGTGATTGAGACCGGACTCGAAAAAACGGCGAAAATCGAGAGTGGTAAAACTGCGTTGCAACCACCAACCAACTTAAGAGGCTGTCCGCGTAAGAACCGATAAGGCAAATTTTGGTCTATCACGGATTGCCCTGATTTTTCCAGTGGAAGATAACTATCCTGTCCCATGAAGAAATATCACATTTATTTGGACCAACTCAATTTTTTCTCTATATTACAAGAAGATTTTCTCGGTCACCTAAAACTGGCCAGTTTGCCGTCGGAAGTGGTGCGATTTTGGTGAAACTTTAGGGCTCTGTTAAACCTGCCTCACAAAGCCGAATAAGCTGATTATTTTACACACAAAAGCTTTAACTCTGATTAATAGTTTCAAGGTTCAATGGTTGCATTCTGTGGAAAGTTGGCTGAGATATGAGTTTTTTAAAATGACCTTTAATTTGCTTATCGGGAAAAGTAATTTGCATAACTAGAGCTGAACGGTAATTTCGCAAAAGTGGCACCTGACCCAGACTCAAGTCTATGATAAAACAGAAGTACTAAGACCAGTCTACTTCTTCATGCAATAAAATTTGTGGGCACTCTTCTTTGCGTGCGGTACAAAGTTCCGCTAATGTTCCAAAATTCGCCATTTTGACAGCAAAGCTGGAATTGTAACGGTCTGCATCTGGTCGACTAATTTCCACAGCTTTAACGTTTCTAGTTATCACTGACTGTTATTAGACCCTTTAAATGTTTGACTTTCGAAAACATGAGAAGAAAACTTGGTAATAGCTTTTTCTTGTTTTTTTTTCTTGTCGACGATGAAAATGACTTCATTCTCCGTATGCAAATTAGCCTTAGATGCGTCGTTTCAACAAATTGACAGGAAATATAATACTTGTATTTCACTTTTTTAAGGGAAAAATATCTCTTCTTTCCACGAAAAAACACGAACGATGTATGACTTAGAATCCCCTTAGGTCTGTTTCTTTTACGAGGAAGAAGCAGCAGAAGAAGATATGTTTACGCGAATTAAAATAATTTAATTACTGTGGCTCGTCACGCATTCCCCCAGAGTGACCGTGTATCGATCAGTTCTTTTATCTTATTATATCTTTTTTGAGGTGATAGTTATTGATAATCATACAATTTAATCATTGTTAATTCCGATTCTTTACTGGGTGGGAAATACCGTGCTGTTGTATTTATTCATTCTACGACCGTTTTAACTGAGACAGTACCACCCAGTCTGATCACCGGGCGCCACTAGGATAGGGTTTAATATGACGGCCCATGGTGTAATACACGACAATTAGCCTAAAAGTAGTCACTTAGTAGAAAAAAGTAGTCTCCTTTTTCTTTCCCTGGATTTGAATGGTATTTCAGAGTGACACAACTTATTCTTTTTTTAGCATTCCCCAGGGCTGTAGTTAGGTTTTTTGTAACGAGGGGCATTATCGCGAGAGCCGAAGGCACGAGCCTTGTAGGGGGTCTGGGGGTGTCCTCCCCCAGAAAAATTTTCAAATTTGGAGGCTCCGAAATGCTATTTTCAGCACTTGTCATGAAATATGTCTCCGAAAAATAGACCTCGACAGGAGCCCATGACCTCGAAGATGAAAATGGCAAACAATAGCAAATCACTATAATCAAAATAACTGAGTCTAAAGAAAACAAATCCATCCACAGACTTAATTTGTCTGGCTCAAAAGGTCCAGGGGAGACAGCTGCCCTACGGCTCTCTGACCACTTTGAACTAACTAGGTTGATCTTTCTTTGACATACAGATAGGTTGAAAGCTTCTGATTGATCATGAGGGTGTTGTGGTCTCAATTATTCTTCAGCGATTCCTGCAACAAGTTTTTGCCTTTCGAACACCTCGTCTTCTTGCAGCAGATCTCTATCGTCAAGTTCAATGTATATTCAAGTTCATTACATTGGTTATTTCGTCCATTGCCTTATTGTAATTACACTTAGGACTATGTTTAGGTGTTGACTCAAACGGGCCTAGAGTCCAACATGGGAATTGGAACGGGGGCGGGGGAACTCCCTACGATGGCCCATACGGGGAGGCTCCGGCTTCAGGTATGTGAAAGGGTAGGCTTTCACTAGATGAAGTATAAAAAAGGGCGAGTGCGCTTATTGCAGCCTTAGCAGCACCTTTGGCGGTACTTAAAGAAAAAAGAACTAAGTTTAAGAATTTAAGGAAAAAGTAGCAGGACTTAAGTTTTCAGAAATTAATATACAGAGGAGAAATTTCACCCCTTTAAGTATAAATGCTTGTAAAAGTAGAGGTGGAATCGGAGGGAGAGAGGGTGGATGGTAAAGTAGGTTAAAAATAGAGAGATAGGAGGAGCACTTTGATGGAGCACATTGTTCAAGAGGGTATAAATACAAAAAAACGGCAATCTGGAGGCATTTTTTAAGACTTAATGAAAATGTTTTCAAAACAAGAAAAACAGAGAAACCTTGTCCGATAAACCTCTCCGGCAAACGTGTGAACATGGTTGCTGACTGTTCAATCGTACTCTTCTCGACCCTTTGGCGTCAAGTTTTTTTACGTTTCTTGCCACAGGAGGAGCAAATCGGCTATAAAAAGTTGAACTGAACATTCTGGTACTTTTAAGTCTCACTAATTTTTACAAAACCAGAGACATGTTTTAAACACTGTTTAAGTTAAAGAAAATTGTTTTTATTGCAAGAATGAAATACATTTCACACGCGTCCCAAGGACATTCCTCTTAGAAAATGGCAGGGGCGGGAAAGCCCTAGGAACGAGGTTGAATCCTGACTCCGTGTAGAAAGTTCTTTCTTTTTTCCCCATTTATAATGCTCTTCAAACAATCATCAGAAAACTATCTTTTACAACACACGGATTAACCTCTATGTATAGTATTTTATAGGTAACAATTGATTAGAGCAAGATACACGGCTGTCAAAAAATAGAAATAAATAAACTATCTTTGCAAGCGCAACTAAACTGGAAACGAACATCAGAAAACATCGCAAGATAAAATTTTAAATGGAGAAATAATAATATCTCTGTACGTTTAGAAATTTTTTGCATGAAGAAGAAAAAAGAATGATACTTACGTGATGGAGCAAAACTTTGACTTATTTCCTGCCACAGTAGTTATTTTGTCAGTATGATCCAGAGTGTGACCGGGGTATTGACAAGACCTTAGGCTCGATTTCCGCCGTCTCCCAATCCCTTGGGGGCTCATTTTCCAGCACAGTAGACCTTGGCGCTCGCAAAAACCTGCCAAGTAGGTGTCTGTGCCTTGGGCAGATTGTCATTTTAGCGTTAGCGTGTGTACACACCACCCCCATGCACCCCCTCGGAGAAAGGGCCCCTTCTCCGATTTTTCCCAAGGGGAGGTGGGGGGTTTGTACACAGGCTATTTAGTGTCTGTGCCTTGGGCATATTGTCATTTCAGTTCCGAATACCTACCAAACCTCTACTCTCGCTAAAATGAGTTCATTCAGTCATTGACTTTGCTACACTTAGACAAGTGACAGCTGGCTAAGTGCGACGTAATATCATTCATGCACTCTGCGACCAACACATTTCCCTCCACACCCCTACTGGGACCACACTCTGTCTTGACGATCTCGCGAAAAGAACAGCTTTTTTCACAATTGATCTCTTCGGCGATTTCATTGGCATAATTATATTTGAAACTGACACCTGTTGCATTATGATTCAATTAGATTGAAACCAGAACAAGATCATCTTGGGAATACGGATGTTATACCCTAACAAAAACTAAAAACTGAGATAATCCCTTTTGCGTGTATTCACTGAAAAAAGAAACTATTTTTCCCGTTTCATTCTGCTACCGATAAATGCTTTAAAGATCTTTGAATGAAACTGAAATTTACAGCTAATTTGCCTTTTGCAAAGCTATACATGGATTTAGATAGAAAAAGTGTGGGGCATTTTTTTTCATCATAGTGCCGTGTACAAACGTCTGTTTAGCAAAAAAGAGTGCCCACAAATTTTATTGTGGTGACAAGAGGACTTACCTTGCAAGTTAACTCTTATTTTTAATTATTATCAATAACTACCATTTAAAAAAAGATGAAAATATAATAAAATTGATCGATTCAACGCTATTGTTTTCTAATCGACCGCCCCTTTTTAGGAATGCGTGACAGGCCACAGTAATTGAATTATTTTAAGCCACGCAAACATATGTCATGATATATTATTCAGCTGTTTCTTCCTCGTTAAACAAAAAAAACCAGACCTTAAGGAGATTCTAAGTGACGGTTTGTGTTTTTCTATGGAAAGGAGAGTTATTTTTCTCCTTAGAAATGTGAAATGTAAGGATTATGTTTCATGTCAAGTTGTTGAAAAGACGCATCTACGGCTAATTTGCATACGGAGAATGAAGTCACGTTCATCGTCGACAAGAAAAAAAACCAAGAAAAAGCGATTACTAAGTTTTCTCCACATGTTTTCGAAAGTCCAACATTTAAAGGGTCTAATGACAGTCAGTGATAACTAGAAACGTTAAAGCTGTGGAAATTAGTCGACCAGATGCAGACCGTTACAATTCCAGTTTTGCTGTCAAAATGGCGAATTTTGGAACATTAACGGAACTTTGTACCGCACGCAAAGAGGAGTGCCCACAAATTTTATTGCATTAAGAAGTAGACTGGTCTTAGTACTTCTGTTTTATCATAGACTTGAGTCTGGGTCAGGTGCCACTTTTGCGAAATTACCGTTCAGCTCTAGTTATGCAAATTACTTTTCCCGATAAGCAAATTAAAGGTCATTTTAAAAAACTCATATCTCAGCCAACTTTCCGAGGAATGCAAGAATTAAACCTTGAAACTATTAATCAGAGATAAAACATTTGTGTGTAAAATAATCAGCTTATTCGGCTTTGTAAGGTAGGTTTGCAAGAGCCTTAAAGTTTCCTTAAAATCGCACCACTTCCGACGGCAAACTGGCTAGTTTTAGGTGACCTAGAAAATCTTTCTGTAAAATAGAGAAAAACTTGAGTTGGTCCACATAAATGTGATATTTCTTCATGGGATAGGATAGTTATCTTCCACTGAAAAAATCAGGGCAATGCGTGATAGACCAAAATTTGCCTTATCGGTTCTTACGCGGACAGCCTCTTAAATTAGCAGTTCACAATCAGCTTCTATAATGTTGCTTGATTTTGATGTTAAAAAATGGCTGTTTATCAGTGACCGTTGCTTAGTATTTTAGGGACGAAATAGTTACTGGGAATAACAGTTAAGGCAATTAACTACATCGTGGCATTGTAGTGGTTTTCTTTGTTCTCATTACCCATATTTATTTATAATTTATTAAGAATCAAGGGTTTGACTTTAGTGTCTTCTTTAACATCTAGGATTGCCTCAAAAAAGCTGAAGAAATCCTACAGAAAGCGACCTTAAACAAGGTAAAGACTATTTTTTTCGTTTTAAGCATAAACAGAATAACTCTATGGTGTTCAAAATTCCGTCCCGGCCTTAGTTCTGTTATTTCCTGTTGTTGTGTTGTATGAGTTAGTCAGTTCAAACTTTTGATCATTTGCAAGAAAGTTTTTATCAAGAAGTACTGTACAAGGCAATTATCTGTGTTGTTGGTGACAACAAATTTTCAGTCTACCCTAAGAAGTTTATTTTCTTTCCTCAGGCTATCAACAGTGTTTGTGATCAAACGTTATTTTTGGGCGAGGAAGGTGAAAAGCTACGCTGGTTTTTGCTTCCAAGTGAAGCGGCGCAGCTGCTCAACGGTAAACAACTTAAAGACTATCCGGTAAAGGGGGCTTTTACTCCATTACAATGGAAGAATGGCTTTTGTGTCCCGCAGGCCGCTCATTTGACAGGGGCTCATTATATGGAGTGTTCTGATAGGAATTCTGTAGCTCCCATAGAAAAATGTACTACACTGAGAGAAAACACAGAGGAAAGAGATTTGAACGGAATGACAAACTGTGGTTGTATTGCAAAAAATGCAATTAGTAAAAACATCGCGGAGATTTCTATTTCTAGTGGTGACAAATGCAAAAATGATGCTGAAAGACTCAGAGATTTGCCTGGCTCTGTGGATTTAAAAGAAAATCAAACCACTTTGGTAAGTGTTTGCAACAGATCTTTGGAAGGCGCAGGGGATAAACCTAGATTTAACGCTGAAAACATGGATACAGAACTTGCAAGTGAAGATTTGCTCTCACGTAAAAGGAATCACGGAAAAGTTTTTGACGAAACAAGGATACTTAACTTTCCTGAGCAAGGGGAAAAGACAATCACAAGTGCTTTTGTGAGTGAGACATCTTTGAATGGACCGAAGAACGATTGTGGTTCCCTTATTGACAGTGAAACAAGTGAAATATCAAACAGTTTTGAGCAGAAATTAAACCTAAACGCTTGTTCTTCGAGGGAAAGGATAGTTCCTTCTTCCGAAGGCAGTGAGGCTATAACGATTTCAGAGGCTGTTTGTCGCCGAAAACCGAGAAAGAAGAAACAAAATGAAGTGACCTCGGGTAAACCCAAGTTTCATCATCCTCCCAAGAGTATTTTTAAACCAGCCACACAGGTATGAAAACAATTATTAGAAATAATTCACGCGGCAGCTGTTTACTTTTTGCACCGATAATTTCTGAGCATGTTCAAGGCTTTAATTCTGTCGGGACAAGCGAAAAGGAGAGCGGGCAGGTGAAGAAACCGGCGGAAACTGGGAAGAGGGAGAGAACAGCGCGCTCGCTATTCTCGTCCCCAGACCCTCCCGTCCCTCTTAGCCTGCGAGGTCTGAGAACGAGTTCCTGATGCCAGACCTTGCTGACAAAGAGGAAGAGGAAGCTCTGGGAACGAGAATATTCGTTAGCTTTTCCTTTTGCTTGCCTCTTCATCCCCACAAACAGATAGCCTCGAACGGGCTAATACGTTTTTACCATCAGAATTTAATACTGTGTAAAAAAATCTCATATTTCTCCGTTTTTTCAGTGCCTTTCGTTTTGCCTTTTCTCTCCTTCTGGCCATAGCCCCGTTTTTTGAACTTCATAGTTACCCTGGGTGTAAAAATGCATTGTATGAGTTGTATGAAGAGGCTGCAAATTTCTTCGCCAAAAGTTTAGTTTCTTTAACGAATAAAGAGGAAAGGGGAAAAAAGGAAAAATCGTACAATTTCGCTGTTTAACCGGCAGTTAACACTAGCAGCTCACACTGTAGTAAGCTTTTTTGGTTTCTCTTTAATTTGCAGGCTTTAGAGGAGTACGAGATGATTCGCAATGGAGACAGAGTGCTAGTGTGTCTGTCAGGAGGCAAGGACTCGCTTTCGTTACTTCACACTTTACATCAATATCAGTTTTACAGCAAATCTAAGGTATGCTACCATGAAACCTAGCCTGTCATGAATGATCTGCTGGACAAATCTGAGTTAGCGCGACCAATGCAGGTGGCGGTTTTTTACTGCGCACAGACCGCTATGTTGGCAGCGGAGGCAATAAGATACAACTGTTAACAGCCTAACTCATGGTTAAGCCCGCCCAGTTTTGCAGTTCGTCGCGTTCATCACCACTTCACCACAACCTAGTTCTCAGGCTCCTTCTTCTTTCCGTCCCTTGGGAACGAGGTTGTCACCACCCAGTCCCCACCCACTTTTATTGCCTGTTTTCGAATTCAGAGGATATTTGCAAACGTTTCTACCATAATTGATTAACATTGAACAGTATATGGTGATACAATTGGTGATTATTACATCGATTTTGTTTTCATGGTATGGCTTTTTTCTTAGGGCATCAATTTTGAACTTGGAGCCACCACTGTGGACCCTCAATCCCCTGGATATGACCCCAAACCTCTGGTCCAGTATTTAGCGGCCCTTGGTGTTCCTTACTTTTTTGAAGAGCAAGGTATGTCGAGCTATAAACCCTGTAAACAAAGTTAGTGCTTTCACCGTTTGTTCTTCCCAATTCGAACCTTTGTAAACTCTTTTTGTATTAAGATAAAAAAAAAAACTGTGGCAGACGAACAGCCATTTTACATTTTGGTGTTCTGTACGTTGAAGTCTTTAAAAATTTAGCATTTTTCGTTTTTGAAATCTCTTTTATAAACTCGCGGTAGTCGTAGATTAATTTCGTCCAGTAAAATATTCAAAAAATACAAAAATTACATTGAAGTTAACTTAAGGAAAAAACACAGAACTCAAAGTGAAGAAAAAAAACAGAAGAAACCAAACAGGTTCCTCCATCTTGTGTACTTGCAATTGTCCCCATAAAACAGTATATCCTGTTTGAAATTTTCTTCCGAACAGGAATCATACAGCAAGCAGCTCGGCTGACTGTTTGTGAGTCTATATGTAGTTTTTGTTCCCGGATGAAGCGCGGACGCTTGTACGCATGTGCAAGGCGCGAAGGATACAACGTGCTCGCTATGGGACAGCATCTTGATGATCTGGCTGAAAGGTGAGCCGGATAAAAATTCTTTCCTGTTTTTGTTAACAGCCAGTGATATGTGGGGATCCACCCTGTATAACATCCTCAGGCTCTGTCAGGAGTGGTGTCTGCGCCGCCAAATGGTAACCTGTATATCACCATCCCCTCCCCTAAAAACAAAATCGAGGAGAGGGACACCGATTTTGTTTGAGGGGAGGGGAGGATGTATACAGGCTACGAATTGGTTAAAATTAGTTGCTTGCCCTTTAGAGAAGTCTACGTTGAAAAGAGTATAACCTGTCTTATATGCCACTTTCCCGCCCTTTTTACCCCTCCCTCTCTGGATTACACCAACTCCCTCCCTGTATAAATGTCCCTAACAAAATTAAAATTGTTTTCTGTGCCATAAGAGAGATTAAGTACCGCCTTTACGGCAATCGTGAAACGGCAGCATGCAGAGTTAAGTTTTGTTCCGCATGTTTTATTTTTTTTTATGAATGTGAAAGCACAGCCAGCGACAAAAGAAAAACGGGTTTTCGCAAACCTGATCCTTGAAAATTTGTCCATTTATTTTCAGCTTTTTGATGTCAGCATTTCACAATGGTCTGTTGCGAACAATGAAAGCGAACTATACCGTCTTGTAAGTATATATATGTAACAAACCTGTCAATTATTTGTTTCACATTCTAAATCCGGCCATCAAAAATCTTCGTGCACAAAAAACTGTTCATGTTTTAATCAGATTTAGTTTTAAAGGTTACTACTTGTCTTGTTTTGCTCTTCCCTGAAAGTTACATGAAGCGGTTTTATTTAATCACTCATATTTCCTTCGTTTTACTTGGTTTTATTCTGTTATGAACATGTTATTTTTTTTTTGAATGCTTCACTGTAAACTCCGACTACAGATTCAACGTTTGTTAATTTTTTTTTGGAAATAAAGCTAATTAATAAATGTCTTTGCATTTTAGGGAATGTGATTTGCGTGTTATCAGGCCTTTAGTTTATGTACGCGAGAAGGAATTGAGAAGTTTTGCGGAAAAGGTAATGTTGAATTATTTGTACACATAATTAGTACCTGACAAAGACCGATGCCAGGCGAAAGTTTGTTCCCTTTTTCGGCAGACTTTCTTCATTTTCCAGCCGGAATGTTTATTGCCACAAAACCAGAGTTCCCCGGAGCTAAGAAATTATTAGTAAATAATACATGTAGATAGGATGTAGATGTGAGATAATGTCATAATTTATCGTGAAAATTTGTGTTATTTCAGGTCAAACTTCCTGTGATTGCGGAGAACTGTCCTGCCTGTTTTGAAGCACCTAAGGTCAGTACTTTTGCATTTGTTACCTTTTTGTTTGTTTTCATGTTTAACTTTTGTTGTATTTCTTTTTTTCAGGAGCGTCATCGAACAAAGCAGCTTCTGGCGGCTCAGGAAATATTGTTTCCAGACCTCTATCACAGCCTGCTCACGGCCATGAAACCTTTGATGGCTCGCGATCGAGTGGGCCTGGAGTCTAGTAAGATGAAAGAGGGAAACTATGATGATTTCCTCTGACAAACAAAGTGCGGTCGCCTAATCGAAAGAAAGACATAGTAGAGAGACATTTGCGTTTCTTAGACAGACTGTTGTTTTGTTGAAAAGCTTTCAAATCAAGTTTTCTATTATATTCACAAGCAGAGAACTCTTTGAAAATCAGCCTCGTCCCCATATCCCGCGCGCGCTTCCTCGCGCTACCCCTTTTTTCTTGCGCCCATTACTTCCAAGCGCCGGCTACGCTGGCTACGTCCCCAGGGTCGGGTCGGGAAGGGGCGGAAAGGAAAAGCCCTGGGGTCGAGGTTGTTCAAAAATGACGAAAGCCATTCCACTCGAAAGAACTTTTTAGTACCGCTGCACAAGAGAATTAACTTAATTTTATAGTAGTGAGGAAGCTTTTGGGCCATGAATCTCCAAATCAATTTTATTTGCGATTTACAGCTAACAGGAGCTGGGCTCCTGTAGTTAGTCATAAATATTAATAAAATGATATTTATCAGCTATCGGTTTAATTTGCTATGAAAGATAAATCATTTTTGTGTGGGCAATAAAAAGTAAAAAGTAGTTAAAAAGATACAAAGCTTTTTGCGTAGTATTTTTAGCTTTTTTTTATTTCAAAGGTTTTTATTTTCTCTCCTCTCGTAGAAACGTACTACGTTTTTTATTTAAAGAAAATCAAGGGTGCGTCACTTTGGGGAATCTAAGATAAGACTATCACTTGACAATTTGCTGGTGTACATGACAATATTTGCCCGAATTGTATGTCACACACGTGGTAGAAACGCACCCTGCATTTTTTGTTTAATACGATGAGGCAAAATGAAATGTTCATACGTGAAGCCTTAGCTTGTTCGTGTGAACGATTCCTCAAACAGCGGTTTTCTTTGCATGTGTTCTGTCCTGATTGTTACGCGAACTGTCAAGTTAAGAACCATTGTTCCAAAACTATGGCTGAGCACATTACACAAGTATATAATTTTTTCCGGTCCCAGTTTTTCTCATGTTCAGTTTATTATTTTGCAAAGCTGCTTTAAAAGGTTATTTTTGTGTTGCGAGTTGTTTATCTTTGTTAATCATCTAACCATTTTAGGGTATCAAACACACCATCCTGAATGAGACGAGGTGTCCCTTTGTTCTTGAGGAAAGGGAACAAATTTGAACGGTGTCAATTTCTTTAAAAAAAACCGGAATCGATTAGTACTTTTTGCCGGACATTAGCGGCGCCTTTTCGAAGTCGTATACATAGTTCCACTTGGGATGGTTATGTGGGTGGGCACCTCCTTCAGGGTCCCCCGCATCTATCTTCAATTTCTCTTGCAAAGCAAGTTGGACCTCTTCTACTGGGGGCTCAGGGAAGCAGTCCTCGTAACGGTCTGGGTCCTTTACCGTGCAGCATGTCCGACAAGTGGAACATTCTGAGGCCTTTTCGACTCTTCTTTGGTCATGAACATGGGCGTAGTTTGCTGTTAGTACGAACAGCATGTGGAACTATGAGAAAAAAAATCAAAACTCAAACAAATTGGAAGAGGATTCGTGTCCATTCGATGACCTTTAAAATTGGAATTGCACTGGAAAAAGTTTAGAACATTTTGATTTCTTGCCATTCATGCAGTACAGCCTCAGCTTTAGAGGGGAAATAAAATTGGACACGAAAGGAAACTGGGAAGAGTTCCCATTTACCCCTTCTACCTACCTAATATACTGCAGGTTACATACCGATTATTTACTTAATTTTTTTGGTATTCAGGGTGCTCCCTTAGAGTGAAAAGTATTTTGGTAATTATTTCAACTGTAAAAGTTAAGGATGTCCATTAATTTGCAGCTATCATCGACGAATGCGAAAGAGGAGTTTTAGGAATATTTATTTAAGTACTAACTAGACGCATTGCCACTTACCACGCCCACGACAATGAAAAGCCCGCCAACAAAAACAGCAGCGAAATACGGAGTGGCTCCAGTTATCTGAGAAATAAACAAACATTTTAAAAAAAATAGTAATCAGACTGGATGTAAACAGAACGCTCATAGGAGAAATTTCTAGGAAATTTTTTAAATACTGCAACTCGTCGTGTGAGAAAGTTTCTTCGCTTTTCTGGGAATCATTGACCTGAGACCAAACACCAGGCCAGTTATCTACGCTCCGTAGACACTCCCGAAACTACCCTGCGAGCAGAGGCCCTTCGATCGTCTTAGATATCTAAAAAAATAGAAGGGCTTCTGTTTGCAGGGTACCCCGAAACAAGCCGCACCAACCGGAGCGTCTGATGTCGCGGCCATGAACAGGTGTCTATTACCAAGAAGGCTTAGCTGATATACAGGTGAGACTCGCCTGAGGGGCTGTGGTCCCCTGTACCTAAAGCACTAGTGTACCAGTGTTAAAGAATACTTTCTGATTACTCTAAGCCGTCTAGTTTGCAGGCCAATCAGAGATTTAAACCTTACCGCTTCGCAGAATAACAGCAAGTCATCGCCACAAACTTCTTCTGGACTGACAAGATCTCCAATACCTACACATCAAATCGCACCAAACAAATCAAAACGTGTTAAAAATAACCTTTGGAAGATCTTTGTGTAACAATTTACGACCGGCATCGACACGATGTTTCAAGCCGGCGGTTTTAGCGCCGGCTCGCGAGAAGGTCTCTATATCGTTCTCTGTGAAACAGTTCCTTGGTATGCAACCGTGCAATTTCGGCCGTCCTATATCCAAATTTTTCTCCAAAACTTTCGTTTCAAAGCTCACTTTGTTGAACAATTCCTCGCATCAAATTATTTTTAGCGGTACTTGTATGAGGAGATCGATAGAGTATTCGGTTTTCTTGACGCATGATCCATTTATCTATGCAGCGTTTTGCAGGCTTTTGTCCTCCCTCAAGCTCACTGCGCATCCGAAAAATGTCACTTTTAGAAAAACACAGCACACAGCTTGGTTTTCGACCCGTGTGACCCCTCCTGACCTACCCCCACCCCCTCCCCCCGTTCCAAGCTAATCCACTGGTCACTCCAGGTTTAATCACTCCACCCATTACCGTCATTTGTACTTACCATATTCTTCAAATCTAATGCAGGTCTTTCCGAGTTGTTTGACGACTTTCACCTGACACACTCCAAAAAAGATTCCCATGAATATAAGAGGAATAAGCATCAGCGGAGCGAGGAACAACCACAGAAAGAGCATAAAATAATGCCATCCAAACAGCTACAGAAAAAAATAAAGGAAAAATGATGAGTCAGCTTTTTTATTGCTGTCACGTGTATACAAAGATTATTTGACGCGAAGGAGATTTCCATTTGGAATTAATTAAAGACAGTCTTGAACTTTTTCAGTACAGTACTTTATTAAATCGCACCTGTCTTTTTTTCTATAATTTTCTGCCCTCGCTAGCTAGAGGTTCCGTCTGAGCTGTCCCTAGATTCTTTTCGGCCCAACCTCGCCTCGCTTCTGTAAGACTATCTTTCAGGCCTGCTCGGTCAATTCATTTGACCGCGCAGCAAGAACTTTGAGGCCTAGGAAGTTATCCCTCATATACTGTTTTCCAAAATTTGCTACTTTTTAACCAAATTCTGCTTAGCATTTATTTTCTGATAGAGATATAGACTTACAAAGCAGATGCACCAGCGTCCGAGCAGACGACATTTCCATCCTCTATAAATTGTGAACCGAGTGCGACCTGTAGCTGCAAATCCATGCAAGAGAGCAAGTCCCGAGACTGACCCCAGAAATACGCCAAACAACATGATCCCTAATGAGGCCAGGTCACTGTAAATATCAATGATAAGGCCTTCGTTTCAGTATTTCATCCTTAGGTAAAACTCCAAGAGGCAGGTTGAAACTTATCCAGGTTTTCTAAGCATAAATGTGCGGTAAAAACAAACAGATGATGAAACTAAAGGGAGAAGTGCAGGTGTACGAGGTTAAGTTGAATTTCTGTTTAAGCAAGGGCTTTACGAAGTTATTCAGTTATTTTCTGAAACGGTTTTTCTGGAGCATGCTGTTCCGATCCAGTTCGATTCCCAGGTAAGACCTCAAATCTTTGTTTCAACTTCTTTCCTTTCCCGTCTAACTTTAAGTAGCTTTAAATACCTGTAAAACGGAGCACTGATGGATGAGAGGTGGGGGGAGAGGGTAAATGCGTGCACAGTTGGCTCAGATCTGTCAGTCTAATGAGTACCGTTACGAATTATCGACGTTAAATTTAAGACTTTTACCTTTACTTGTAACGTTAAAAACCGTCATAAAGGTCGCTAGTTTGATTCTAAAGCATGTTTTCCAACTCCGATTCAGTGGATGGATAAGGGATGTTAATGGTTTGCACTTACACTATATCCATCTTGAGAAATATGTTAAGGTTTTTGACACCTTCGCTGAGGCCAAGAGCAAAGCCAGTAAAACCGATCGCCAAGATAAATGAGGCAATCAGTGAGGCACAGGGAACACGCGACAGGCAGATACAACAGCATCTGTTACAGGAACCACAACAAGCTGGAAAACAACAAATAAAATTAATAAAATATTTTTATAGCGCCGCTGAGAATGCATTTCTAGATATCTTAAAGTACTCTGGATAGCCTAAAAAGTGTTTTCAATGTTTTTAAGAGGAAACCATACGTTGTTGGGTGCCCCTGACTATATCCCCAGCACCGTAGGAAAAGCCATTTGCTGCGCTAACTATAATTGTCAGTACACTGCTAAATCCGTTCGTCATTTTTTCCAGATATTCAGACACCTTTAAGCTAAAGGTTGCTTGGGCGCTACAAAACCCACCTGTTCTTTGATTCCAACAATGCAATTAGCTAATAGTGGTCCTTATTTTCTTATCAGCGAGTTTTGTAACAGTTAAAGCTACTCACAGCATTTGTTATTCTATATTTGCACTGGAAAAACCCTTTTTAGTTTTGAAAATTTTCATCACGCTGACTTTCAAAACAACATGCATGAATCCAGTAAATTTCATTTCCATACTCAGCATCTCATCAGTATGTGTTATCCAGAAGACGTCCAAACTGTTGTATGTGATTACATCAGGTTTCAATAATTTTAAAGGTTGTATTTCTTGGAAAAGAATTAAAAGTTTGCATTTCCTGATCACTTTTACGAAATATATTCCTATTAGAATGCTTCTAATGTGACTCGTACTTGATGGCCTTGATGTTTCTCAAATATGCCAGTATACTTTCCCTCTCGTACTAGTCGATACCCTTTTGAACATGTTTATTATATAGTGATGTTTTGTGAGAATGTACTGAATGGTCTTCGTCCATGACTCATGAAAAAAGTAGAGTGTGCTGCGATGTCATTGATAGTTTTGGATCATGTATCCGGTCTTCATAGGGGAACATGAGTCTTTTCCAAATTACACTAGGGCTTCAGTATTATTTTCCCGAAAATTTTAGATGCAATTTAACGTATTACGAAAGCGAGAATTTTTCTGATTCCTCTCTCCATAAATAGCCGGTTTTGAATCCAAAAATTTTAGGTTTCCTTTTTTGTACGAAAAGTAGCCTAACCAGGGCAGTGAAATGTGAAAAATTAAACCTCAGAAAATCGTAGGAATTTATTAGATAAGCTTCCGAAATTGTACATGAGTGGAAAGCTATAAAACATTCCAGGCAATATATGCTTCTACGAACAGATATTTTACGAAAACAGTCGTTGGCTGGGTGCCCTTGTATAGTGCCAAGCTTCAGGTTACTTTTCAGAGTGGTAGACAATATATCCAACAGTTTTTCCAAGGCATTTGTCGCCTGAAGCCCGGAAAAAGCATAAACTAAGAAAGTTTCAGTATGGTCGGTTTATTTTGGAAATGAAGTTTGATTCGCTTCAGAATCATAAGTCGGCAATAGTTTCTACCGATGAATTTCACGGAGAGAGGATTTTAATTAACTTAAGTTAACGCTGTAACTGGAATATGATAATAATGATGTGTGAGTCAGGGCACTTTGCGACGGCTTCCTCTCTTAGCCGCAAAACTGAATAAATTGCTTCTCTGCAAGCTTTCAAAAGAGGCTACCTTCATCACTGAATTTCAAACAGTATAGCGCAGATCAGTAATAAAAGCCTTGATTGACTTTACGTTCCTATTATCCACCGGGCTCAATTTGCAAAAAAAGAAGACGCTTAATAGAATTCTTAGATAATATCCCCAAGTAACTGGTCCTCTGGTATAATGAAAACTGAGTTCTTGTTAATCGGCAACTATAGAGGCAAACAAAATTGGTGAAATGCATGATTCATTTTGCTTTTCATCGATCCAGGCGTAGTAACGCTTACACAAATCTAGCAGGTTGTTAAATAAACCTAACAGGTACTTTACGCTAGAAAGACGCTCATTTTGGCCATATAATATGCTCTTGGATAGAAAAAAGCTTGCATTGATTAAACTAACCTTTCGCAAAGAACCTCTTTGTAAGAGGACCTAAGTAAACATGATACGGCAGCAAACTACATTCCTAACTTGTAAAATTACTTGGCAGAATTTCCTTTTTAGACGTATATTTCTCACCGTTGCATTTCCGACAACATAGTAGATGATTCTTCTGCATTCCAGCTCGATTTACCAGACATCGTATGATGAGCTTCTTAAAACCCAACCATATGCCTCTACAACACCTCACCATGATGACACGGGCAGGATGTTTGAGGAAAACTGAATCTCCTGCAAAATTATCAGTTCTCTTAGGAGGAGAAGGAATTGTTTCGCCTCTTGTTGGGAGAGCGTAACCTGGATGCCACCTGCCCCATTTATGTTATGTTTATTTGCCATTTATGCCTGCCAATCAAACAACTACGAGCACATGACGTCAAAGAATTTTATGCAGGTTTTAAAGAAGAAGGCAAGTTTCATTTCCAATAAATTTTCCGTTTATACAAGTTGACGAGAACCTGACGTGAATCTTCTTCTTGCATTCTAAATAGCCAATACAATTTATGAGTAGTATTGGTCAACAACAAAACCAAAACACAAGGTCATTGACAATTCAGCAATCGACATTTCTTATCAAATTTTCTGACTTCTTTTCTTTTATAATTTTCGTTGAGCACCACCAAATGTGAGCCCCCAAAATAGATCACGGATATGTTATAGTTTTGACTCTGGAAGGAGCGCTTTAAAATAAGAAAACGTACCAAGTTTAAGGGTGAAAAGTCTAAAGGGATCGACGATATATTGCTCTGCAAGCTAAGGTAGCAAAATTTTACGGACGTTTGTATGGTGGGGGCAGGAAGTTGCCCGCGAGAAATGTCTGTAAAATTCCTTGACTTTGCAGAGCTAATATCTTTGATAGATTTTAAGACTTTGGTTGCAGCTGTGTTGACGGATTTTTGCCAAATGGTCCCAGTCAAAAGTTGAAAAAACACCGTGTGAGGGTCTTTGAAGCAAAAAAGCAGTTCCTATTGTATGCTGCCTGAGGCTTTGCAACTGACCGTCAAGGCGGCCCATGTTGAATGCTAGTTGACACTAAAGAACAAAAACGTTTCCCTCCGCTTCTACATTCTCTTTTTCCATGCAAATTCTGCAAAATTTTTTTCTTGTATAGAATGGCGGCCTTGTCACGTGGTTGCAAAAGCCCCTGTCAGCATATATATGTTTGGGATTTGTCCTTATACGCTAAACTAAGGCATCCTTTAGATTTCTGGCTAACGGACTAAATACTACGAGTGTCTCTTGTTGTTTTGGACACTGTTCTAGGTGAGTTATTGTGTTGTCACTTCTCTAAATGCCTTGTTGAAAAAGCCGTTTTATCTTTAGGATGTAAAAACGTCGTAACTCTTAATTTATGAGCCCGACAGATTTTGAAAGGCAAATTTCAATCCGCGTTTAAGCCCTTGGAATACGAGCCCCTCGGAAGGGCGGCTTCGACAAAAGGCGAAAAATATAACTGACTTCCGACAAAACGAGGAAAATATTACTGACTACCGACATTTCTCCTTTTTATCTAAAGTATTTTGCTTGATTTGTTTCCAGCTCAGGAAGGGTCTGTCTATTATAGCTCTTTTGTAGTGCCAGTCTTGCTTGACTGCTTTTTGTATTAGATTCGTCTCTGTTACTCACTTTCGCTTCACTTAGTTCAGTATGATTGATTAGCGAAGCTTTACTAAAATGCTGAGCTGCCTTAACATTGAAAAAAAAGTATTGAACCTCCCATCAGCAATTGTATTCAAATACATTTATTTGCGTTGACCATTTCATGTAGTTCCCATATGGTCTAGCGGTTAGGATTCCTGGTTTTCACCCAGGCGGCCCGGGTTCGACTCCCGGTATGGGAATCACAGTGTCATTTTTCTTTTCTTTTTTTCTTTTCGTAATCATCAATTCTTTTTTAATCTACCAGAAAGAAAATCATTAGCCTGAATTTCAGACGTCCCTTCGAGTCGCATACAATAATAATCAATAATACCTAATTTCATCAGCCGCTGCCTCCTTCCCCCAAAAACCACGGCATCACCGTCGCTAACTGAGATATTTGATAGATCAAGGGCAAAAACTTGCTGGCGAGGCGATAAACTTATAAAAACATAGCAATAGCTAACCGCAACTGCAACAAATGGTTTGGGGCGTCCGCGCAGTACAATAGAAAACCGAGGAAAAATAATAAAAATCCGCTCTTCCTGTGGTTTCACTTAGCTGTTTTCTTTTGTCCCTTGTAGTATGAACTTATAAGCTTTCATAAAATTCGCTTTCGATTTTTGTGATCTATGAAAGACAAAAGCTGAGAATTAAAGTTTAGGCGAGTTGTCAAGTCTATGATCCCTCTACAATGAATGTACAGTAGTAGTAAAGTCTCAGCAAAAAACACTTAAAAAAAGACAGTCGGAACAGTTCAGCAACAGCATGGAGAACTCTCCGCCTTCCCTCGTATTAAAGCTCGTATTCCCGTTTCCCAAGTCGACCCCACCCGCCTTCCTGCTATAAATACTACTGAGGGTAAAACAGGGGCACCCAACGGCAATTTTCGGGAAAATATCTGTTCGGAAGACGATTTGAGATCTAGAATTTTCGGAGCATTTGTTGTAAAATTTCTTGCTTGCCTGCCTCTACTAGGATTTTCGAACATCTACAAAATGGTATAATTACCCATTTTTAAAGGATTTTGACTCTAAAAAAGGCCACCTAGAATTTTCGGGAGCCTTTTCCTGGCTGAAATTTTCGAGAAGGTAGGTTTTTAGCCCTATAATTTTCGGATCACTAGACTTTCAGCTAGGAAATCCGAACAGATGAAAAGTTTTTAGGAGATAAAAATATGCCTATATTTACCGTTTGAATACTAAAATACGTTCAACAATGCTATGTTAAGTGGTTTTGAACTATATCCTCGTTGGGTGCCCCTGGGTAAAATAAGGAATTATTATTTTATGACCACCTTTCTGAACGACATTCAGTTCCATGCACGGAGAGAGGTACTGACAATTCCACAGGAAAACATTTTTATTCCATTATTCCTCTTATCACCAGAAAAAATCCAAATTGCATGTTTTTGGAGCTAGTGCGATTGTTCGTGCAAGACTGCAAGGTTTCAGCATCAAGCACGAACACCTATAATCCCACGCTAGCCACAACTCTTGAATAAGTTAGAACAAACACTAACTATAGATCTTACAAAAATAATTCACAATTCGTAGCATTAAATAATAACAGTCGCAAAACATATGAAAATTAAACTGGGTTGATTTACATTTTCATATTTACACACTTGATAATTTAAATAAATTGAAATGATTTTAAAATTGTCATATACTGAGACTGAGCTGAAATTCAGTCATCAATGAGTAAAGGCGCAAGCTTTAGTTAAGTGTGGCTGCCTGAAATAAAAAGTTAAGGGTTGAATTAAGCTTTAAGGCAAGCACATAGTGCTTCGTGCATAGTACTGATCTGTCTTGTTAATCCTTAATAACAAATAGTTGATTTTAATCAATTTAAATCTTTTTATCCAGTACAATGACTGAGGGGTAATGTGATAATTAGCAGTTTTGATTCTTAACTTTCCATGCGTGGAAATGACAGAGTTAAAATTAATATTGTTACCTATTAGTTACTTATACATTAATCACTGTCCGTAATATTTTCATCAATACCCGAGACAGGTATGGTAGAATACTTAAGGGCGTCGCTGCTCTTGCCACCGCATCTAGGTATACATTGGATCCTCAAAGATAGATTTTGAAATTCCTTGAAGAACGACAAGGCATACAGCCCAAAGCACCACGCAGCCAACCATTCAAACAAGTTTCCAACGATCTGTACAGAAGATTCGTGCTTCAAAGAACTATGGTAGGTTAGCCCTTCGCAGATAAAAAATATTAGGGCACTTAATGTAAGAACGCATGAAATGACCAGGCGAACGGTGAAGACAGGTCTGCTTTCAGAGCTGAATTTCGTCAGTTGATGGGTGGCGACGGTCTGGGTCCAACAATACCCAGCACCACTGGTAAAAAGGATCACGGCTCCGATCACGTGAACAATACCAACCGCGTCATCGTTATCCTTGGAAAGAATAAAGAAAATAAAGTAAATGGTTTTTCCCTAAATAAAATCCGTAAGATTCGCAGATCACAACTTGAATTTCAGAATTGCCTGCTTTGAGAGAGGTACACAAATAATATTCGACCCGGAACATACATTGTCAACTGAAGAAACGCTTATTTTGCTATGGATTTGACTGACCAAATGAGTCAGAAAGGCTGGAAATTAAAGGGAAAGATGATGTGTTTATGTTCGGAACCATGCGTTAAAAATCTTGTATCCTGTGTCGTTTCTCAACATGCAGATTTTAGTAACAAACTTCCCTGCTACAAAGCAGCAACTATGTCTTATAAGAATAACTTCGGTGCCGCAGTTGTTAAGTCTATAAGTATCGACAGGTTTTCTGCCCGCGCAGATCAACTTTTAGAAGGACGTGTTGCATTAGGTTAGCTTGTTTTTAGGGCTCGAAAGCTTCCCCGCTAAAAAACGAGAAAATTCCCAGCAAACTGACTAACCGCGCTGAATTAAGGTGCTATGTTGTATGATAAAGAGTAGACCCTTCTGTTTTTGTCATTTTTGTGTTAAAAGCTACGGATCGCGGAGCAACTACAGAACGTGATACACGGGCAATATACAGCGGCACCCTGCAACGAGGATATAGTTCAAAACCACTTAACATAGCACTGTTGAACGTATTTTAGTATTTACACGGTAGATATAGGCATATTTTAATCCCCTAAAAACTTTTCATTTGTTCGGATTTCCTAGCTGAAAGTCTAGTGATCCGAAAATTATAGGGATCAAAACTTACCTTTTCGAAAATTTCAACCAGGAAAAGGTTCCTGAAAATCCTAGGTGGCCTTTTTTAGGGTAAAAATCCGTTAAAAGTGGGTAATTGTACCATTTTGTAGATGTTCGAAAATCCTAGGAGAGGCAGGCAAACAAGAAATTTTACAACAAACGTTCCGAAAATTCTAGATCTCAAATCGCCTTCCGAACAGATATTTTCCGAAAATTGCCGTTGGGTGCCCCTGAATATATAATGTATAGTTTGGTAGCTTCAGCTATCATTTCCGTCATTTTAATTTGATCTAAGAAAATGAAGGAAAAAACAGTGTCTATATTAAAGGAACAAATCAAAATCAGTATTGATTTTTGAAGGACGGGGAAGAACTCGATAAGTTTAAATTTAACAATTACAAGTAAATTCCGTTTCCTCCCAGCCAGCTGCTGCTAAATCACATTGATATTTTCGGCAGTGGACGTAAACAGTATATTGAATCGAAAAATGTACCAAACTACTGATAGAGTTGGGAACTGGTGACATTGGTCCTGGAATTAAAATACAGATTCTTCAAAAGTATTTGCTTTGAATCATGGAAGTTTAGTTTTAATTAAAAATCCTGATCACCGTACGTTTCTGTTACGAATGCATTCTGTTTCCGTTCAAAGAAACAAAAGATGTTGTCAGCGGCCGCTAGTTTCTGAAAACAAGGAAATGAAAAGTTACAGCCAAGGAAACTGGAGCCTGAAAGGCGAACGAGGAAACGGGATGTCAGAAATTTAAAAAGTACATCCTGCCAGTAATCAGGGTGGAACTTATAATTATTAGTCAAGACATGATTATCAGATGCTAAGAATATTTAAAAACCTTGTTAGACAGCTGAAGTTGGGCAGTTTATACCTACAGCTGTAGAACTCTTCTAAACTGGCTGTTGACATATATTTTGATTTTAAAACTGTTAATTTCATTCGTATTTTCTGTATTGTTTGCGCCACACGAAGCCAACGTCACAAACTCTTTTTCAATCGATCGCCAAATTTGAAATGTGGATTATTGACCGGACACAAGACAGATGCTGAAACGTCCACTATTGTCTGTATGGCAATAACAAAAAGGCATAGACGGGATGAATCATATCATGACACACTGTGTTTAATATTAGAAGCGGGAAGGTGATGGCGTGGGTGGAAGGGGCTGGAAAGCGGCATAACAAGCACCGGTCACCCAGGATTAGAACCATACGTAGGAAATTAGTTGAGTTTTACATTAGATTTTTTGCCAGTATAACCTGTTGTTATCGACACCTCTGAACAAAATACGAAGCTCACCTCTCTGTTTTCTTAGCACCTCAAAACTTAATTCCTGCCCTTTCAAAAATATCCTACGAAACAAAAGCTTAGGTTTGTCGCTTTTGTGCTTCTACATGTAATTTAATTTAAGTTTAGTTCTCTTGAATTATCAGAATCGATCCGGAAAGCAGAAGCGTTGCTAGTGACTAAATTCTCTTCTCCGAGAAAAGCATCAGAATTTGGCTGGTAAGAAAAGAAATTATCTTGCCTTAACTCTAATCTATACTGGGATGGACGCGTCCCTACAAGGGTTTGCACGCCAGAACTCCTTTTTAGAATTATCAGATGAGCGGAAACAAGCTTTCATTTGGTTATCTGAGCTCTGCCGAATTGCCGGCTATTTCCGAAGCAAACATCACGGCTTTGTTGGTTAGGATTGTATTTTCTCTTGACGCTTTAGTTTAAACGCTATATAGGTCCAAAGTCGAAGTCCAGGCTTTAAACACGTCCTAGTCTTTTCCATGTCGCACGGTCGGTCCGTAAAGTCAACGGGTCAGCGAAGTCATGACGACCGATAAATATTCGCTGAGCCTCTCCAAATAATCGCAGTTTCTAAGTTTGTATTTCTAAGTAAGCTTCACACAAAACATTCATGTGATTATCGAGATCGTGGCTAAGATCGTTCAGATCGCTGGACCTTTTTTTGGCAATAGCAGCACTGAGAATCCAAGCTTAACTAAAAAACTTATGTGATAATCCGTGTTGTTTGTCATCGGGCGAATCGACTTACGCCCGAGCGAAACTGAACTTCAGAAGAATCGACTGTGGGATGAGATGAGCCACCAATTATATCAGTAAACTAGGCCGCCATCCACTCTCTTGCTAAACGGACCAAAATATAAGACTACTGGTCCACTGCCACTGTTACTACGTTTACCTTGTTCTTTCTGCCTACTGCCGAGCCACAAATGACTCCCATCTCATGTATTTTTCGTTTTCCATAATCACTGCCCAGCCAAGCAAGTCAATAACAAACACGGTTTCGAATGTAGTCTGTATTGTAGTTGCACCAATTTTTGAAACTAATTACGTTCTGGGAAAAGCTAGCCTTCCCAGGAAAAGGAAGAGAGGGCTTTTTAAAATCTACATTAAGATTAAAAAGGAATAACACAGTTTTTTTTATGCAGCGTGGCAGTTTCTAGGTAACAGGAGAAAAGAAAAGTTTCCGCAGAAACCAACCTTCCGGTGAAAATAACAAACATCTCCAATTGCTTTTCTTTTTATTCTTGGTGTATTAATTTTAATTATGTCTTATGAAAACAATATTGCGCTCTACTTCGAGCAAACCAAGCCGTCAAACGGCCAAAAACTATAGCGTAAATTTTCGCACAATTACAAAGGCTGAGAAAGATTTTCAATTAGGCAACCATTCAGTCCATTCAGCGAAGTTGAATAGAAGTCGAATAATTAATAATTTTGAAGCAAATGTATAGTCGGAGAGATTGAATGACTGGTTGTGCTAAAATTTGGCTGAATGCAAAAAAAAAGGTTAATTATGAAAAAGTTTGCTCAAAGTTCATAGGACTCCTGAATGCTTTTGACAGTTTCCTGTACGTGGATGAGCACTTGTAAAGGAAAAACATCTTGGTTAATAAAAGTAGTCATTAGCTCGTTCGAGCGGATCTGAGCTGAGAGATCAACTACTAACAGTAAAGGTACATTCGACAACTGAAAGCAAACAATTTTAATCCCTTTAGAATGATATACGACAGAAAAAAACAGTTGAAGAAATCTGGATGTCCGGGAGTTCGGTACATTTACGTTTAATGACCTAAATTCAGTTCCCGCGCGTTAAAGCCGCATAAATTTCCTAATCTATATTTCTTAACTGTATAAATTTACCGCCAAATTAAATGACTTTCAGAACTTAAAAAATCATGATAACTTAACGATTCAAAATTCTTATGAAAGTCTTGAATAGAATGAACGCTAGCTATAATAAGATGGACGGTAAAATAACTGAAACAAAACTGGTTTTGAAAACTTACCTCTACAGACTTGAAATTCGCTACCAGTGAGGCGCCCAGCGCGCCCCCAATGCCGAAAACAATACTCAGTGAGTTGAGTTGGGATAAATGCGACGATTCCCCACCATCCACTTGCCTATTTATCATTTTAACTTGGAAGTAGCGAATAGCGATCAAAATCAAAGTTATAAGGGCCGTAGTGTTAAATAACTGGGCAAAAACCGCTCCTTCAGGGTTCTTTGAAGTTGTGTCACTTATAGCTGGAACAAAGAACGAGATATGTCCATTCGAGCGAGCAATGGCATATGATAAAACAAGAGAGATAGTGGCAATAACGACCCATACAACCACCCAACAACCAAGTCCGGGCTTAAAACACGTCCTTGTCTTTTCCATGTCGCACGGTCGGTCCGTAAAATCAACGGGTCAGTAGAGCGAGGTCATGGCGATCGATAAATATTCGCTGAGGATTCTCCAAGTAATCGCAGTTTGCATTTCTAAATAAGCTTCGGCTAAGAGAAGCGTTATGCTAATTCTTTTGAAGATCAATCAGCGTTTAAAAGCAAGTAAATCAAGCGTCAAATAAGAACGCCCGCACACCGCGAACCAATCATCTTGCGACAAAAGTAATTATATCGAAATACTAATATGGACTAACCCCTGAAAAGAACTTAAGAAATGCATTCAATTCTCTTTACGAAAAACTGACAAAACAACCAAATTTTGTACTCGTAGGGATAAACGAAAAATGCTTTATCAGTTACCATGCATGTGTCAGCTAAGCTGGGTCTAAATAACAATTCTTATTTATCTCTAGTGGGCAGTATTTTTTTTCTGGTCACTGACGTTTTTTTCAGTTCTTGACTCAACGTTTTCGTCTACGCAATTGCGGAGGAAAGTTTTCATGTTTGTGTATTGAAAACTTAACCGAAGACGGAATGACACCCCGCTCGTGATTAACGATTGACATCTTAGAATAAAAATCGGGATTCATTTCGATTTTTTTACTTTTATTTTTATAGTTACAGTTTTTCCACGTAAGACACCTTTAATGTCGATTGTACACATGTCGCAGTATAAATACAGCGACGCTGAAACTAACTCTGTTTAACAAAAAAGATAAATAATACTTGTATGTTACAAAAATATCATGTTTGGCCAAAAAGCACTAGCGAACCCGAGTCAATTAAATTACCTCTGTTACCTAATATTTTTTCTTTATAGACCCCGTTTCTTACTGACTAAGACATAAGTTAGCGATGTAAACTAAGAAGAAATTAATATCTCCAATTTATCAACAATACACAACGTGGCGCTTTTGGAAAAAGCAGCTGATTTGAGTAGAAACTAAAATTTTCAATAATGAATGCGTTTACAACTCAGTTTGTTATTCATTCTTGCCGTGGAATATTACATTTAAGTACATCATTTCATTCTGGTTTTATCCATTTATATTATATTCTTTGATACAGTATATGACCTATTTCCATTCTAAAGTCAAAATAAACGTGAACCAAATCAAATGTAAAACAAAATGTAAATCAAGAATAAACCACCCCAACTCAAAGTCTTGAGTGACCCTGAATGGCCCTTAGTACTGGGCTTCCTTCTGCAATCTTTCGCTGGGCCTCTTTCATATTAATTGTTTCAGCGCTAAAACCACGCTGGTCAAGGGGCTGATGTTAAACGTCTTACTGGTCATGATCATTTTCCTGTTTTATTCTTCCCCTAATGCATTACCCGCGTATATACATATATAACATGCCTCAGGATTGGATGGTACGACTACTAAGGGTTCAGCACCATCTGTTCGAGGGAGCGCATATATCTTTATAAATCAAGTACTGAGATAGCTGATTTGTGCACACAGAAGAAACGCTTTAACTAAGACGTAGAAGGAAAGCGATGTCGAAACTCTTAACACAAACTTGAACTGATTTTAAACCTTTGAAAAAAATGTAGTGTTTGTACGTTTTTCTTCGCACACGTCATATTATTGGTGATTAAGTGCGGAGTATCTTGTCTTGGCGTACGCAGCATTCACCCGAGGGGAACGGCCCTGTGCACTCCTTATTTGGCCTTTGGGTATGTGCCACCGATCAGCGCATGGTTTTCAGGTCTTAAGACTTAAACAAAGAACTACAATTTCACTATTTTGCATCTCAGGGTGTCTTTGTAGGCCGGAAGCCTTCTGACTGGGATTAGACGTCGGTGGTCCGCGATGTACACATAAGGAACCAACATTATCATGTATTTATCTTTCAAAATATTATTTTATAATGTCAGTTTAAAATACAAAACGTACAATTCAGCATGCGTAATGAAATTAATGACGGTCACGAGGAAAGCTCTCTTGTATTTACCAGATCAACCTTTGAGGGCCTTCGCGAAACACCCCTTTCAAGAGATTATTTTCAAGTTTCCGTTCAGTGCCTCCCCTCCCCCAGCATCAATCGATTTTCGAGTAGACGGTCTTGAATTGGCTCTAGCAGCGCGAAATTGTCCATGAAGGAAATTTGCACAGTTGGTTCTTTCCGTCTCACTGGCAGTAAGCGTAGTAAGGTAAGAATAATTATGGAGAACTCATTCCACGCCGCGCGCGTAGGTTACTAGCCTCCCACGCAGGCATTTTTAGGGGAGCTCGTATTTCTTCCCTCCCCACAAAGGGAAGAAATACGAGCTCCCCTAAAAACGCCTGCGTGGGAGGCTAGTAGGTTACAGATTGCCTGACAATTTTTGTTCCATTTTCAAAATATATTGTTTTTGTCCACAACACTTTACATCAATGACTTCTGAAAAACAGTGCGACAAATTTCAAAGCTGACAATTGGTATTACTGGTTCGATTGAGAAATTATTTTTCTTCCTTGAGTAAATAATTGCCTGTGGTAAGGTTTTAAAAAACTTTGTAATCTCAAATGGAAGCCAAGCACTACGGCAGCACAAATTATTTGCATGATTACATTTACAGTTAAACTTCCCCATCGTCACAAAAACACTTAAATTTGACTCTTTTTCCTTCGACGTCTTCACGTTACCCCTACACTAGTCCTACCTGAAAGTTTGCATGACGCTATCACTGGCCTGCGAGCAGGCTCCCTCCCTAAAGCTCCCCAAACCCGCACAGCGTCCTCGTAGGCTAGTGACGCTATGGATTACTGCTACTGTTTAATTTGTTATTTCGATGGGAAATTCCTTTATTTCCCTCTTGAAGACATGAGCCATGTAAATTTCTTATCGTTTTTCCCCATCACTTACTCCTCCAAGCGCAATTGATTGCGTAATACTCTGATGGTATTTTATTCGTCCGAAACCTCGTCTTCCTTGCTTTGTCCTACCTTTGAGTACCCTCCGTTCGATTTTCTTTCTAATTCAGCGTTTTCAACATACGATACCTCAAGAGAGAACGTCTGAAACTCTTTGTAAAATGACGCAATGTAGATCCCTATAGTAAGACAAGCGATCCATTCCCCTACACTACTGATCACGTGCGCAGCATAACCAGCTTCTTCTGGACTCCAGTGTGCCGTTTCGATTCCACTCATTCCATTACTATACTTTGTGTATTTGAAGAAGGGGTACGCCACGCCAGAGACGGTCATGATAAGGGATACAGCTAACCGGAAGAGGAACATGCTTTTGCTATTGAGCTTAACTGCCACTCCGTGATAACTGATGAGGGTCTGAAACCAGAAATATACACCACTGCCAATAAAGAGTATCCCAGTCCCGACGTTATGAACTTGATATATGGCTGCGACTATCTAAAGAAAAAAAAAATCAAAAGGTAACAAATATAACTGACTTTCACCAGCCGTATTTGGCAATTCCAAGAGCCATAATGGCTCTTGGCAATTCTTATGACTGGCCGGTCCCTCAGGAAACAGGTAATTTTGTTGCTCTTGAATGCTTTCCGAGGCAAGGACGCTGCTAGGAGAGAGGGACGGGGTCTCCTGGGGTTTCTGTGACCATATCTTTGTCAGAAAAAGCCTCGTCCACACTAAATGCTTTTTCGTTTGAAAACGCATACATTTCGATGCGTTTAGGCTTAATACGCTGAGCGTTTTCATCGAAAATGCATCGATTTGAAAACGCTCTTGAAAGTAGATCACAACGAAAACGCATACTAATCGTCCATTAGTGGGAACAGTCGAAAACGCATCAAATTGACGTGTTTGTAGCGGATGCACATAGAGTTCAACTTACGTCACAACATCCAATTCTGTCGCTGTCGAACGAATCAGTTTGGACAGCCGAAAATACATCAAAACAGTAATGTGGATGCGAATCGATCGATCGATGCGTCAGTTTTGATGACAACTGAAAACGCATTAGTGTGGACAGGGCCTAAATATGAAACTATTTAGTATGCTTGTCCCTTTTCCCGCGCATACGCTTTCCCCCCACGCCCAAATTGTTTTTAATACAGTTGCAGCATGCATTTCTACTTGATAAATTAGTCAGTACCCAAGGGACACAAAAACGCTAGAAAATTAACAAAACCTAGTCCTAAAATCCTAATTTTCACTAAATAAAGCGTCTTAGATCCGCGGCCATTTTCAATTGTCGTGCTTTGGCTCTCCTTGTTTTTTCATGTGCCGTTAATCCATTCAGGGCCAAAAATATTGTCACCAACATATGGTATGAAGATGAATTTATAGATGGGATAAAACTTGCTCGACTAGACAGGGTATGAAACTTTTGCCTAAGTTTATATTTCTATTATTTTTCCCGTTGCCACAAAATGCATGCGAAACATGCTATATATCTTCGAAACGCTCAGCATACCGACATATGCTCAAAGTATTGCCTGGGTTAAACGAATAGGATAAAAACTGAACTACACCCGCTGTGTTCGATTTAGACGAATTTTTGCGAAATCTATTTTTTAGAAAGAATAAAAGATTAGCTGTTCAATTATTCGCGTGTGGCAAGACCTTCCTGGGGTCATTATATTTAAGAATGAAAAGCTGCTCTGACAACGAGAAACCATCCCGGCATATCAGGTATATCCTTGAAAGATTTTTGCTTCCTTGGTGTTTTACTTCTGTTTACCGGAATTCAACAGGCTACAGGAAACGGACAAGAACCCAGCAAGATATATTAAAGATAAAATATATATTAAAATTGTACTACTGGGCAAGTTGTGGCGGAACTCACCTGAATAACTGAAGAACGAAAGTTCGCCACCATCACAACTCCTATGATGCCCAAAACACCAGGTGACAGAGAAATTGTGTTGAACCATGACACTTTGTGTAAAACATCTTTCTCAAAACCTTGTTGACTGAATCCCTTGAGTTGAAGATATCGGATAAAGAGCGCCAGCAACCCGATCCATGCCACTAAAAACATCAGAAAACCAAAAATTGACCCCTCTGGCTCAAATCCTGCTGTTTTACTTATACTTGGCAAAAACGGGTAGACATGGTCCAACGATACCGCTATGATATATGGGGTAAAAATTGTGACGACGATCAGGATAGGATAAAAGATCGGTAAGAGGTGAACTGCTCTAGTAATAGTTGTCATGGCTGTCGGGCAGTATGGTGAAAGAACCCTTCGCATCGCTTTTTAAAGAGGAGCATTAAATTGACAAATAATTATAATCATAGACTGTCGTTTTTGTTTTAGAGAAAGTTGTCAATCATAAATCAAAACAAATTAAGCTTTTAAAATTTCGGTCAGGGGCACCCAAGTAAATTTTCGGAAAATATCTGTTCGAAAGACGATTTGAGATCTAGAATTTTCGGAACATTTGTTGTAAAATTTCTTGCTTGTTTGCCTCTCCTAGGATTTTCGAACATCTACAAAATGGTATAATTGCCCATGTTTAACGGATTTTTACCCTAAAAAGGTCACCTATAATTTTCGGTAGCCTTTTTTTCTGGCTGAAATTTTCGAAATGGTAAGTTCTGATCAGTATAATTTTCGCATCACTAGACTTTCAGCAAAGAAATCCGAACAGATGAAAAATTTTAGGGGATAAAAATATGGCTATATCTACTGTTTAAATACTAAAATACGTCTAACAATGCTATGTTTAAGTAGTTTTGAACTATATTCTCGCTAGGTGCCCCTTGAACCCGCCTAACCCTGTACACTTGCCAAATATTACTTTCCCTACACAGCAGCTCTGATGGCAGTAATTTTGTACAGTTTAAATCAGAGAGTTGTCTGATTTTTGTCCTAATTTTTGTCAGTAACATAAAAGGGAAGCCTTTATGTCTATAGATAGAGGGTATCGGCCAAGTTCTCCTCTACAGGCTGTGTTTTCTGTGTACCATGGGACATTTAATGTTTGCTTGCAGAATTTAACGTGAACTTGCTCAGTTCTACTTTTATCAAAATGTGTCTTATAAGATAGTAGTTCTAGTCCCCTTATTTCACAGCCGTAAAGTAGTACAGATTTAACAAGGGCATCAAAAAGTTTATTCCTTACCTTGACCGCTGAAGGATCAATGTTCGAGAGAAATCGTTTAATTGTGAAGACAATTTTGGTAGCCTTTTTGCTAAAAATTTCCCTGGCATAGATGTAACGAGCAGATGATGTCATTTCTATTCCTAGGTATGTTTGTTTTTCAACAATTTCTATATTTTCATTTGCGTATTTGAGATGTGTTTTGTTTTTGTTTTGTCCATTACCACGAAATATGATGATATTAGATTTTTTGGTATTTATTTTGAGCGTCCATTCTTGAGCGTCTTTATAAATTACGAAGAAGTGACAGGGATGCTCGTCGTCTTGCTTACTAGGAGTATAAATTGCAGATTTTGGTCAAACTTGGGGTGTTTAGGATGGAAAGTCACTATATTACATGTATCGGTTAGGGTTGTGCATGAAGAAATTTCCAAAAAAAGCCGTGACACTAACCACACAGAAAGGTATCAAGGAGTTTAAGTAGTACGGAAAACTAGAGATTTATGACAATGGTGTTTTAGTATGGCCTCCCGTAGGGGATAATTTAGGCTCGAACCACACCCAAGTGATGTTGCTTGACGAAGCTCCACTGGTAGGCCATTCCAGAGTTTCCAAGCTGCTCCCAATGTTGTAGATAATACCGGTCCCTTCATATTTTCGAGGGGAATTTACAAATGGATTTTTCAGCATGCTCCATCAGAGGAGGCGGATCCAGAGGGAGGGTCGAGTTAATTTTCCCTCGTCGAAAATTAAAATCAAACGCCCCATGGGAGACCAGTGTAACAGTTTTAAATCTCGACTTAAAACCTATCTTTTTAAGAAGTATTTTTATAGTTTGTAACTTAGTTTATTTTATTCTCACGGTAATGTATTTTCGTTTTCTCTTAAATATCTGATTGGAAAGCGCCATTGATCAGAATATGTAAATACGCGCTATATAAATTGGTAATTTTGCAATGGTCTCGCCTGGGTAATTTTACCTCTACTCAAAGAATTACTTAATATTCTGAGTGAACTTATATTCATGCTAATGAGTAACTGGTAATAGTTGACACTTCACCCGCCCTCGCTCTGTATTTTATTTTTCGCATAATAGTGTAGCGCAACAGCATTTTTGACAGAAATATTCTTTCCAAGGGGTTCCTATTAAAACAATACGTTGCTTTAAAAAAAGCTTTATAGAGGGTGTTCTGTACATGTGAGCAGGGAATACGTCAGCACAGAATTTAATAATGGGCGAATTTCTTTAATGGTCCATCGTTCTGCTGAACTACGTTGATTCCCTAGTTCGTTCGAATTGCTTGTTTGAGGACGGAGCCATTTTCCCAAAGTGATTTGTGTCTGGCAAATCGTTTGGTTGAACCCGCAAAAGTAATAAAGCCCTCAAATGTAATACAAATTGAAGGAGAATTCAAACACCAGAAAGCTCCAAAATGAATCACCGTGGCGCTCTTTCGAAAAAATTGCATTGAATTTAATGCAAAGAGCGTTGCCCTCAAATAACCTTGGCATCTTTAAGTAGGAAAATCAATAAGCGCCGCGGTGCTCTTTTGAAAAATACAATATTCTACATCTTAAATTCTGCAAGCAGAATACTGCAATGCTGATCGTACTACGTGAAAATTAACTCTACAAGACATCAACACGACACCGAAAGAACTCAAAACAGAGTGGGATTGTAGCCATAGACAGCTGTTTCGCTCTTTTTGGAGATCGTTAGTATGGCGTAACAACCAGGGAAAGCTCTGATGAAAAGTACCCGCGCCCTCTGACTTAAGCCCTGACCTAGAACTTTCAACATCCACAGAATCACGCCATACCACGTGTCTTCTGGGGGCAAGAGTCCAAGTGTCAAGTTGCTATCTCGCACAGAAAATAAAGGATTGGCCAAAACCAACCTCTAAAACATGGACAGAACCATACAAGAATTACGGCATATCGGATCTATAAAAGATCTACGGCCCCAAAATTCATAAAGTACAAACATTAACCACAATGGACTGCAAAGGACCGCAAACGAATATGCCGAAGAACGTAGGATCTATAACGACCTGATCAACAAAAATGAAAAGTAGACATCTTAAATTCTGCAAGCAGAATACTGCAATGCTGATCGTACCACGTGAAAAGTAAGTCTGCAAGACATCAACACGACACCGAAAGAACTCAAAACAGAGCGGGATTGTAGCCATAGACAGTTGTTTCGCCCTTTTGGGGCTCGTCAGTATGGCGTAACAACCAGGGAAAGCTCTGATGAAAGATATCCGCGCCCTCTGATTTAAGCCCTGACCTAGGAAACTCAACACGCACAGAATCACGCCATAACACGTGTCTTCTGGGGGGCAAGAGTCCAAGTGTCAAGTTGTGGGGAGAAGTGTTGCGCGGCGACACTAAAAACGGCTGGTAGCAGACTACGGCGAAATCCCTGCGAGGACAATCATCGTTATTCAGTATTTTCGGTTGATTTTACTCACTATTATGGCAGTGGTTTTGATAAGGGAAGAAAATAGAAAAAATGTTTCCAGCAAGTTGGTGTTTCTTAACTTTAAAGTGACATTACAGGCTCCCTAAAAATCAGTTTATTCCATTTAAAAACCTTTTTGCTTATGCACAATACTTTCCATCAATGTCCTCTGAAATACGGTAAGTACAAGATATTTTGTTAAATAATGCAAAAAAATACATTAACATAAATACTTCTTTACATTTGCTTTTAATTTGACTTATTCAGTTCTCGTTGATGTTTATGCTCTTAAATGGTTACTGTATGATAAGCTAATTGATATTTTGTCCCGATAAAGATTCACTTTAATGTTAGTTGTTTCGTTACATTCACATTGCAACTCTCGACTTTTAAAAAACTGATCAAAATAAACCTTCTCCTGTCATGAATTGTTTGTAAAACAGATAGGTTAATTATTCGACGGCAACCCCCCCCCCCCAAGTAATTATCTTAAAATATGATCCACTAATTTTTCTTTTTTACATTTAAGAATATTGCCTGGTTTGATATTTCAACCTTAACTTGACCCTTTGTCTGGATTTCCAGGAAATTACTCCTATCCTTGTTTACCAGTCTTTTCAATCGAATTTTTTTCGTTTGATTGTTTTTACTTGCAATTAAAAATATGTTACTAATAATGGTATAGAATATCTCCTAACTCACAAGTTTTAGTAAAGGTAAATTCTAAAAGGCTAATATCTATAATTGTTGTCATTTCTCTCTGATTTGAAACTGTAGTTTTGGTAGTTTTCTCACCATTATTGTAAGAATTTTATTTAGAAGCCTATTCTCTGTAGCTTTTATATTGCTCTCCTTGTTTTTTCTTGACTGGACAATCCGAGCATAAAGGTGGAATTTCAGTTTAAGATAGAAACTCGTTTTGACAAAGTCAATACCTCGAAGGCTCAATGCTAATGAGTCTCTTCTAGCCACTCACAGTAGACTTACATAAGCATTGATTTGAGTTAAGAAAGTCGGGGTTTTCCGGTCAATATAAGAATTAAGGAGTTGGTAGAACGTAATTGAGAGAGTGATTTGTAGTTAGCATGAAGTAGTGTAGTTCGTAACTATGAAAGGAAGATAAGGAGAGAAAGTCACATCTTATTTATTGAATAATAATCTGCTAGTTCCCCCTAAAAAGTTGCATAAGCATTCAGTGTTTCTAATTTCTTTTGGAACAATGGTAAAACCCAAGACTATACATATGCAAACGAGGTTTGAGGGTAATGGGACGATGTGGAAATGGTAAACTGATGTGCCTTATCTTCCTTTTATCACCATACCCCTACTCCAGCTCTACCTATGAACGTTTCTATGATGATATAAATTACATTACTACTGAATTTATTACTTAATTCAGTTGGGGATTCGCCGAGCGAAGCATGCCAAGCGGTGGCCGCCGCCTTTTCCCCCTTCCCAGACCACCCCTCGATTTCACCCCTTTTTTTAATTTGCCTTTTTCCCAGGCTAGTCCAATCATTTCTATCTCATTACTAGTTACGCCTCCGAGCGCAATTCATTTGGTGTAAGTCGATGGTATTTTATTCGTCCGAAACTTCTTCTTCTTTGCTTTGTCTTATTTTTGAGTACTTTCCATTCCATCCTTTCTCCAATTCAGCGTTTTCAACATACGAGACGTCAAGAGAGAACGTCTGAAACTCTTTGTAAAATGACGCAGCGTAGATCGCCAAAGACAGGCAATCAATCCATTCTCCAGCATTACTGGCCACCTGTATCGCCCACCCACCCTCATTTGGACTCCAGTGGGCCGCTGTGATTGAATTTAATTGCACTCTACCACTATACTTTGTGTAGGCAAAATCTTTGAGGAACGGGTATACCACACCAGTGATGGTCACAATACAGGATACAGCTAACCGGAAGAGGAACATGCTTTTGCTATTGAGCTTAACTGCAATACCGTGATAACTGATGAGGGTTTGAAACCAGAAATATACACCTCCGCCAAGAAAGAGCATCAAAGTCCCAGCGTTATGAACTCTGTCTATGGCTTTGACTGGCTAAAGAGAAAAAGTTGATAAGGTATCAAATAAGTCAAACCCCGCTTAATATTACAGGCCGTTCAGATGGTAAAGTTCCTCGGCTCAGTCGAGCACCGATCGACAATCGACCGAAAAGGAGGAAAGAATTGTGACAGCGATAACCCATTTTTTAAGTAGTTAGTAACATCAGTTCACTTAGTTCATTCTAGATATTTCAGCAACGAAATAACAGATTCTCCTCTCTTATTTCCAAACATTTTCGGTTCTTTGGAGTATTGTCCAAGATCAGTCCCTCCAGGGAGAAAGGTTAAAAACAATTAATTCTCTCCAGGCGTTATATCTGCCGTATCACAGTTCGTGCTTGAACAAGATCAACAAAAAAGTTATAAATTGACCCCACCGCCTCAAATAATTTTCTCCTTTTTTTTTTCGTGGTCCCCCCTTAGTGCCTGTCATGCAATTAGGGCTGATCTCCTTGTTCTTTTAAAAACCGTGTGATTCCCCCAAACTCCTCGTCTCCCCCCGCCCCCGAGGGCGACAAATTATGACCGGTCCCTAAATTCCAAATTGAGTATCACAAAAATTTATGCTGAGCAGACATTTAAGCCATTTGATATTTTTGTTCCAGGGACAGCCAAAAAAAAAAAAATGAGCAGGAAAAACTCTAAGCCAGAGGGGACGTGTATGTGTAAACAAAATTGTTGCCCTGTAATATGGAGATAAATAGATCTTGTGCGAAAAAAAACTTGCGATTTCACTTCGTTATTTCTTTTCTTTTGTTTCCTTATTTCTTTTTTTGTCTTAACCTATTTGCCCCCCAACTACCATTGGGTCAGAAGGCTGCGACGTGTCCGACTTGTAAACGGCTTTGTGGTAAGTTTTAGTTCTTCATAGCTAGGTAGTGACCAGCCTGGAAACCGCTCGACTAGCTTCCAAACACGTTTCTCGGCAAAATTCCCTGAGGGCGAATGGGTTAAGCAAATTGCCAAGTTTTTGTTCTTTGTTTGGAAAAATGTACTTTTTACGGCATAAAACAACAAAATCTGGTCATTTCATGCAAATTCGAGTAAAAAGATCAATTGAATGCTGAAGATATATGCTATACAGTATAAAAACCCACATGTAAGAACCTAAAATTTAAAAGCCCGTTAGGCAAAAATTTTTATTTTAAACCCCCTTTTCATAAGAACCCATTTAGCCTAAGATTTTCAGTAGGTTCTTATTACATAAAAATGAAGGCAGAGATGAAAATACACGCGGAAAAAAGAAAGTCAAGGCTAGCTTTCACTCAGTAAGACTCAAAATGTAACACAGAATTTTATGGACACTGCAGCGTGAAAGACATGCATGCTAGTACTTTGGAAAGATAAAATTACTGCATGGTTATCATCTAAACTGTATGCTAGATAATTATTTAATACAGCAACATATTCCATATCACACATGCCCTGTAGTAGGCTATAAAGTTGGGAAAATCTAGGTTCTTATACGTGGGTTTTTACTGTATATCAAATATCCTATAAACGTTCTGACAACAAGACTGAAACTATTCATATTGGGATATGTCCGTGAATTTTTTCTGCTCTGTCAATTATTCTTCAACGGGCAGTACATACACCAGCAAGACATTAGATTATCTGAAAGCCGTGGTACTCACTTGTGGTACAGAAGAACGAAAATTTGCCACCAAAACAACGCCAAGGATACATGAAACACCAGATAGCAGAGAAATTGTGTTGAACCATTTCACCTTGTGCAAAACATTTGCCTCAAAACCGGCTTGTTGACTGAATCCCTTGAGTTGAAGATATCGAGCAAAGATCGTCAGCAGTCCGATCAACGCCACTAAAAACATCAGAAAACCAAAAATTGATCCCTCTGGCTCAAATCCTGCTGTTTTACTTATACTTGGCAAAAACGGGTAGACATGGTCCAACGATACCGCTATGATATATGGGGTAAGAATTGTGACGACGATCAAGATAGGAAAAAAGATCGGTAAGAGGTGAACTGCTCTAGTAAAAGTTATCATGACTGCTGGCACAGTATGGTGAAAGAACTCGCCCTGGGGCGCATAAGGGGTTCGATGAAAGAGGGCCGCCGCCTTGTAGATCTGGGATCTGGGAGAATCCTTCCCGGAAAATTTTGAAATTTCAAGTCCTCGGAAATTCGATTTCCGCCATTTTGAGGCAACGTCATCGTGTTTTAATATCTCATTTTATTAAAGTGAAAATGCCATTCTTTTTGCATCAAAATATAACTATTATAGCTGCGTAACAACGATGCAAATTTGCATTTAGAAAAATATGATAAAAATATACTGCATAAGTGTTATCTATTTTCAATTTTGTGTTTCGTTAAAGACGAGATCAATAAGAAGCATTCTTCTGTATCTTTCCGCAAAAAGCTGAACCACAGCATCGTAGTCAATGGGCTTTCGTAATGAATGTTCATCGTAGCCAAGCCTTACAGTCTTTCCGTTGTCATGGTGGTGCGTAAATATCCTTTGAAAAGCTTTAATTCAAAGCTGTACTTTTTTCTCGCTCGTTGTAAGTAATTATAAGCTATTCGCAGCAAACGGTTAATGTCAGGGAAAATGTCAGTGAACGAAAAATGCATTTGTTTTTTATGGAGAAAACGTTTTAGCTTTATTGAGCAGCAGAGGCTTAACTTGGTTACAAATACATTACATTTTAGATTGACTGAATTTATTATATATTTTTACAAGTTTTTGACGTTGGCTGTTTTAAATTATGGGGTTCGATCGAACCCCCCTAACCCCCCCCTCCCCCCCTAGATCTGCCACAGCTCGCCCTGATGCATCCCTCGCTGCTTTCCGTTAACTGGAGAGGGGCATTAAATTGGCAATAAAATAATTGTAATGGCTTGTCGTTTTTTTAAGTTGTCAATGAGTATTCTGAACAGCTTTGAACAGCTTCATTAAACGTCCCCGGAGCATTTTTCAATAGGATTGCTAAATAATCAACGTGTTGATTGAAAAAGCCAAACAAAGGCAGCCAAAATCACAAATGTTGGGCAGAAATATTCAAGTTATTGAAATGCATTATGCAGCAACAAAATTCTCAATACGGCTATCAAGCCGTTGTCTTTAGTGAATACATTTCAGCGGCCTGAGCGGCGCAGACAGGACTTTTTCAGAGGTACGCACAATGTCCCCAAAGTTGAGGTAACGGTAAGCCTAAGCGTTTTCACTGTATCATGACGAAATGACTGAACTAAGTAATCTGAAAAATTCTTTATCGTCTTTTTGGATTCATTGACTGAAGCACGTCAATCGCTTTTCATAACTTAAGGCTTCGTACAACGAGAACAGTAAACCGCGAACTCAAAATCCTTCAAAATCGCTCAAGAAACCGCTTTTGAGGCCAAAGGACGACAAGTACCACAGGTAAGGTAATTCAGCGTTTGCTTAACATTGATTTATATACATACGTAGCGATATTTCTCTATAGGTGACGCAAACGGTAAATCCATGCAGTACATTTACTATAAAATAACACGTCAATCGATTACGCACAGAGATTGTGTGGTTGCCCTATGCATGTTGTAGCTTTCCTTAGACTGCTAACGCTTTCCTGTCGTCATCTCCAACTCGAAATTAAGAGAGCTTCAAGCTCAACCCTCGGTTGTACAAGAAGGTGCAGTGTCTCAACAAGGTTTCCTTGCCGTTTCATGATGTTTCATGTATTGAGAGTGTACTGGTGGTGTCGCTTGTATGTATATAAATACACTTATGTTAACTGGCATACCCGGCGGGGGGGATTCGCATATGAAAGGGGCGCGGATGCTCTTTGTCTCGCTTAGGGGTGTAAATTTCAGATTTTGTCTCACTTAGGGTGTTCTGGGCAAAACACCATTATATTTGGCCGTAAAGGTCTCTTTTAGGGTTGCACTCGAAGAAATGTTAAAAAATTATACATCTTCAGTTCGTTTTATTTACTCAGTTCATGTAATCAAAGTTTAAAATGATCGCTTTTAGCGGTCAAAAAAGGTTGGGCCACGCACAGATTGGTCTCCTTTAGGGGTCTAATTCAAATTTCCGACGAGTATCCCCGCCCCTTTCATATGGGAGTCCCCACCCTGGGCGGCCTTCTCCTTGGTCCCGTATGCCTTTGATTGCTATGTGGCCTGCGTATAAGGTCGTGTATCCCCCCATTGGCGGGACGGGGGGAAGGAGAGTGACTCCCATATAGAAGTGACGGGGATGCTCGTGGTCTCGCTTAGGAGTGTAAATTGCAGATTTTGGTCAAAGTTAGGGTGTTTAGGATGGAAAGTCACTATATTACATGTATCGCTTAGGGTTGTGCATAAAGAAATTTACAAAAAAAGGCCGTGACGCTAACCACAGAGAAAGGTATCAAGGAGTTTAAATAGTACAGAAAACTAGAGATTTATGACAATGGTGTTTTAGTATGGCCTCCGTAGGGGATAATTTCGGCTCGAGCCATACCCACATTGGCCTCCCATGGGGGTTTGATTTTAATTTCCGACGAGGGAAAATTAACTCAACCTTCCTCTGAATCCGCCTCCTCTGATGGAGCAAGCTGAAAAATAGATTTTTTTCCATTTGTGGTAAATTTTTATTCCGTTTGAGGGCTTTGTTACCAACATTTGCGACAAGAGAGAATAAGCTTTTGTTTGCTATCAAACATGATCAAAGATTTGGGATTTACCACGGTGTAAGAACCAGTGAACTTTTGTAGAAGGCCTAAATCTAATAAACGGCCCTAACTGTAATTAATAAAGTGCTAAATGTAATAAATGTTAATCATTATTTTGATTCGACGGCAACCCCTCCCAGTAATTATCTTAAAATATGATCCACTAAGGTTTCGACTAATTAAAAGCTTTTTTTACATTTAGGAATATTGCCTGGTTTGATATTTCAACCTTAACTTGACCCTTTGTCTGGATTTCCAGGAAATTACTCCTATCCTAATTTTTGTTATTTTTTAGCCGTGGTTGTTTACCGGTCGTTTTAAACGAATTTATGCGGTTGATTGGTTTTACTTGCAATTAAAAATATGTAAATAATAATGGTATAGAATATCTCCTAACTCACAAGTTTTAGTAAAGGTAAATTTTCATTTCTCTCTGATTTGAAACTGTAATTTTAGTACCTTCCTCACTATTGTTGTAAGAATTCTATTTAGAAGCCTAATTCTCTGTATCTTTTATATTGCTCTCCTTGTTTTTTATTGACTGGACAACCGGAGCCTAAAGGTGAAATTTCAGTTTAAGAAAGAAAATCGTTTTGACAAAGTCAGTACCTCGATGGTTCAATGCTCATGAGTCTCTTCTAGCCACTCACAGTAGACTTGTATGAGCATTGATTTGAATTAAGCAAGTCGGCGTTTTCTGGTAGTTGGTAGAACGTAATTGAGAGAGTGATTTGTAGCTAGCATGAAATAGTGTAGTTTGCAACTATTAACGTGAAGATAAGGAGAGAAAGTCACATCTTATTTGTTGAAGAATAACTTGCTAGTTCCCCCTAAAAAGTTGCATAAGCATTCAGTGTTTCTAATTTCTTTTGGAACAATGGTAAAACCCAAGAGAACTGGCAATACTCATGCAAACGAGGTTTGGGGGAAAACCAACTGTATAATGGGACGATGTGGAAGTGGTAAACTGATGTGGCTTATGTTCCTTTTATCACCATACCCCTACTCCAGCTCTACCTATGAACGTTTTTATGATGATATAAATTACATTACTATTAAATTGTTACTTAATTCAGTTGGGGATTCGGCGAGCGAAGCAAGCCAAGCGGTAGCCGCCGCCTTTTTCCCAGGCTAGTCCAATTATTTTATCCCATTACTCTTTACGCCTCCGAGCGCAATTAATTTAATGTAAGTCGATGGTATTTTATTCGTCCCAAACTTCTTCTTCTTTGCTTTGTCTTATTTTTGAGTACTTTCCATTCCATCCTTTCTCCAATTCAGCGTTTTCAACATACGAGACGTCAAGAGAGAACGTCTGAAACTCTTTGTAAAATGACGCAGCGTAGATCGCCAAAGACAGGCAATCAATCCATTCTCCAGCATTACTGGCCACCTGTACCTCCCACCCACCTTCATTTGGACTCCAGTGGGCCGCTGTGACTGAATTTAATTGCACTCTACCACTATACTTTGTGTAGGCAAAATCTTTGAGGAACGGGTATACCACGCCAGTGATGGTCACAATACAGGATACAGCTAACCGGAAGAGGAACATGCTTTTGCTATTGAGCTTAACTGCAATACCGTGATAACTGATGAGGGTTTGAAACCAGAAATATACACCTCCGCCAAGAAAAAGCATTAAAGTCCCAGCGTTATGAACTCTGTCTATGGCTTTGACTGGCTAAAGAGAAAAAGTTGATAAGGTAACAAATAAGTCAAACCCTGCTTAATGCGGACACCTCATTATTACCGAGTTAGCTTGTTACAGGCCGTTCAGATGGTAAAGTTCCCCGGCTCAGTCGAGCACCGATCGACAATCGACCGAAAAGGAGGAAAGACTTGTGACAGCGATAACCCATTTTTTAAGTAGTTAGTAACATCAGTTCACTCAGTTCATTCTAGATATTTCAGCAACGAAATAACAAATTCTCCTCTCTTATTTCCAAACATTTTCGGTTCTTTGGAGTATTGTCCAAGATCAGTCCCTCCAGGGAGAAAGGTTAAAAACAATTAATTCTCTCCAGGCGCTAGTGCCTGTCAATTAGGGCTGACCCCTCCCCCTTGTTCTTTTGAAAACCGTGTGATTCCCCTCAAACTCCTCCCCCCCCCCCCCCTCCCCCGGGGGGACAAATTATGACCGGTCCCTAAATTCCAAATTGAGTATCACAAAAATTTGTGCTGAGCAGACATTTAATCCAGTTGATATTTTTGTTCCAGGGACAGCCAAAAAAAAAATTGAGCAGGAAAAAACTCTAAGCCAGAGGGGACATGTACATGTATGTGTAAACAAAATTGTTGCCCAGTAATATGGAGATACCGTAAATAGATCTTGTGCGAAAAAAAACTTGCGATTTCACTTCGTTATTTCCTTTTTATTGTTTCCTTATTTCTTTTTTTATCTTAACCTATTCGCCCCCGAACCACCATTGGGTCAGAAGGCTGCGACGTGTCCGACCCGTAAACGGCTTTGTGGTAAGTTTTAGTTTTTCATAGCTAGGTAGTGACCAGCCTGGAAACCGCTCGACTAGCTTCCAAACACGTTTCTCGGCAAAAATTCCCTGAGGGCGAATGGGTTAAGCAAATTGCCAAGTTTTTTTTCTTTGTTTGGAAAAATGTACTTTTTACGGCATAAAACAACAAAATCTGGCCATTTCATGCAAATTGGAGTAAAAAGATCGATTGAATGCTGAAGATATGCTATACAGTATAAAAACCCACATATAAGACCCTAAAATTTAAAAGCCGGTTAGGCAAAAATTTTTATTTTAAACCCCCTTTTCATAAGAACCTATTTAGCCTAAGATTTTCAGTAGGTTCTTATTACACAAAAATGAAGGCAGAGATGAAAATACACGCGGAAGAAAGAAAGTTAAGTCTAGGTTTCACTCAGTAAGACTCAAAATGTAACACAGAATTTTATGGACACTGCAGCGTGAAAGAAATGCATGGTAGTACTTTGGAAAGATAAAATTACTGCATGGTTATCATCTAAACTGTATGCTAGATAATATTTAATACAGCAACATATTCCATATCACATATGCCCTGTAGTAGGCTATAAAGTTGGAAAAATCTAGTTTCTTATACGTGGGTTTTTACTGTATATCAAATATCCTATAAACGCTCAGACAACAAGACTGAAACTATCCATATTGGCATATGTCCGTGAATTTTTTCTGCTCTGTCAATTATTCTTCAACGGGCAGTACATACACCAGCAAGACATTAGATTATCTGAAAGCCGTGGTACTCACTTGTGGTACAGAAGAACGAAAATTTGCCACCAAAACAACGCCAAGGATACATGAAACACCAGATAGCAGAGAAATTGTGTTGAACCATTTCACCTTGTGCAAAACATTCGCCTCAAAACCGGCTTGTTGACTGAATCCCTTGAGTTGAAGATATCGAGCAAAGATCGTCAGCAGTCCGATCAACGCCACTAAAAACATCAGAAAACCAAAAATTGATCCCTCTGGCTCAAATCCTGCCGTTTTACTTATGCACGGCAAAAACGGATAGACATGGTCCAACGATACCGCTATGATATATGGGGTAAGAATTGTGACGACGATCAGGATAGGAAAAAAGATCGGTAAGAGGTGAACTGCTCTAGTAAAAGTTATCATGACTACCGGCACAGTATGGTGAAAGAACTCACCCTGGTGCATCTCTCGTTGCTTTCCGTTAACTGAAGAGGGGCATTAAATTGGCAAGAATAAAATAATTGTAATGGCTTGCCGTTTTAAAAAAAATGTTCAAACTGCATGTCAATGAGTAATTCTGAACAGCTTTAAACAGCTTCATTAACGTCCCCGGAGCATTTCATTCCAATAGGATTGCTAAATAATCAACGTGTTGATTGAAAAAAGTTATTAAACAAAAGCAGCTAAAATAACAAATGTTGGGCAGGAATATTCAAATTATTGAAATGCATCGGTGCAACAAAAGTGCACAGTAAAACGTTTACTTCTATTACAAATTTTAAAAAATTTGAAACTTTAGGCTGCACGTTTCAGGTAAAGTAAAGTTTGTTTTTAATCCGTAGCGAAAATCTAATCATTTACTTTACTGATTGTTCGTTTTAACTCATTATTGTCAGAGTAAGATTTAATTCAATTCAAAATTTAGAGTAGCTTTCTTAAATTATGATTAAATAACCACTTTTAATTAATAATGAAAAACATCAGTAAAGAGTCGCTGTGGATTGCATCTGTCACCGTCTCGAGTAATTTTAACTGTAATTGCTCATTACAGAATCAACTTTTTCGTGTTTAAGAGTTAACCTGTTGATTTTACGCACTATAATATGGGTCACTAGGGATGAAAACAATTTCCTGAGTAATTTGAATGAGGTCAGTTTAAAGGGAACCTCCACTCTTACTACAGGATAAGTTTAAATCGAATAAAATTATGTTGATAAACAAATTTGTTCGAAATCTGTCCTTAAAAAAAGTGTTTATATCAGGAAAAGTGAATTTTAAAATCGCTTATTTTCACTTTCAAATTTCGCGGGCTCCGCCATCTTGAATAATTGTGACGTGTTACGGTTGCTCTATTGTTCTGACACAAAGACCTTTTGCTTAATAACAATAGGGCAACCGTAACACGTCACAATTATTCAAGATTGCGACGCCCGCAAAGTTTTAAAACAAAAATAGGCGAATCTAAAAGTTATTTCTTTCGGACACAAACGCTTTCTTTAAAAATATCTTAGATTGACTTGACTGTAACAGTTATTTCCTGTGATTTAAAGTTATCTTTTTGTTGAAGTGGAGGTTCCCTTTAAATCAGCTGTTTGGTGATAAGTGCCTGTTGTGATTGGCTCATAAGGGGTGTGATATTTTAATATCACACCCCTTCATGAAGAGGTATTCTTTCCAGGAGTGTAAAATTTGTTTTGGATAAAAGGAGTTACCTTGGAACTGTCCCTTAAGATAGCCAATGTACTGGAGCCTTGATCCTGACTTGGCCGAGATTTAGTACCACAAAAATGACGACGTTTGCGCGCGTGATTCATCTTTTGCCAATCTTTTATCCTGTACTGATCTGTGTTACAATAATAGCCGTATTTATACTAGAGGACGTCTAAGACGTCTGAGACGTTTAAGACGTCTTAGATGACTTAGACGTCTAGTATAAATACGGGAAATAAGACAGACGCATTAAACGTCAGACGAATAAGACGTCTCACTGAAGTTAAATGCGTCCGATCGACGCACTTAACAGATGAATTAGTCTTCTCAGAAGTTTAAGACGTCTAGTATAAAAACGGGACGCACTTAACAGTCAGACGTTTAATGCGTCTGGACGTCTAAGACGTCCTCTAGTATAAATGCGGCCAATCACTCCATATATCATAGCAGTTTCTTTGGAACATGTCTACCCGTCCCTGCCTTCAATCAGTAAAACGGCAGAGACTGAGCCCGAAGAATCCATATTTGGTTTTCTTATGTCATTTGTAGCCTTATCTGGATTGCTAACGATTTTTTTGTCTTGAAAATGAAGGCAGTTTCAAGCTAGACCTTCGGTTATTTACGAAGGTGCAGCGGCTAAACAAGGTTTCCGTGCCGTTTGGTTGTTCATGTATCGTGGGTCTACTAGTAGTCTTGAATTTTCGATCTCGTGCAGTAAGTATCCACTCAAGATTTGATTTTTTATTAAGTTTAAGCCATCAACACGTTTATGCACAACATTGGCCAACTTAAGTATTCTTATAGTGTTTTCCCGAAGTAGCATCCAGAGGTCCAGTTTCCTTAGACAACCAGTGGGTAATTATATAACTCTACCTCAACTACTAAAAAAAACTTCTAGCTGTTGGGTTGCTTTTGGGTAATCCTTCGGAAAATTAAGCTTTCCTCAGAGTCAATCAAGGAAGTATTTTAAAAACAGTACAGAAAACAAGAACCTTGTGGATTAAGAACCTCCTGCTAGAAATTTTTCTCTTTAATACCCAAAAATATAAGATCCTGTTTTGCCAAGCAAAAATAAGAACCTTCTTTGCCAAATTAAATTACCAATAGGCTAGTTTTAGATGTTAGAGTCAAACGGACACTATTAATACGGACACTGAGGGGGCCACAGAAATTGTCTGTATTAACGGGGTATCCACGTTTATAGCGGGTTGAATTTAGAGAAAATGAAAGGGCTTTCTTTCCCCAGGGACAAAGAAAAATATTGAGATTTTCGTAACGCGGGATTTGACTGCATTTGCATGAGAATAAAATTTGTATCAAAGGCTTTGCACTTAGCCTCGCTTGAAACAGAGGCTTGGAAAAACTCGGAAATGGCCTAGAGAAACTAATAAAGCGCACAAAAAAATCTTTCCGGCATATAATTATCTGGATCGTCAAGATCGCTTCGATTTTTAGGGCGATAGAGACCGCGATCGAGTCAATAGACCTCTTTAGCTTATATGTTTGGTTCACGAATGCGAACAGATAAAACAAGTTGACGAGAGGGAAGAGCCTGAGTACTAAGTTTCCACATACTCTTATCTTAATCTAGCGAAACACCCAGCATCAAAAAAACACACAACTACTCCTGGTTGTGGCCCCGCTGTAAATGCACTGTCTTTAAATCACGAAACGGGAACGTTTTCTTGATTTTTTCACGGCCATAAAATACATCTGTTAGCCCTTTTGAGTCTTTTTTACGACCGAAATCGGATAGTAAGATTTCCCTACCCTTTTATATACTTTGCATTTAACAAGTGAAATCACAACCATTTTTACTGTATGTACCTGAACACCCATTCGGGAGGGACCTCCCTCTAGGCCATTATAGGGAGTTTCCTGGGCGGGAGGACAGACTGTAGTGGCAGATACACGGACAAAAAATAGTGGACAAGTGTGTGCTTAATTACTTTTTTCTTCTTATATCTGGAAATCAAAGTTTCTCCAATTATCACTGAATTTTCTTTCTTATTACAGTCAGGCCCCGGTAGTCAAATGCTGGATAGAACTATCCACTGGATGAATCACTATCAAGAGAAAACCAACACGTTGTATGCATTATCCGGTAGATGGAGATTTATCCGGCGGATAGCGCTATACCATCTTTTGAACAACTGGGACCAGGCAGACCAGGATTTTAGTTTTGTATTGTTCAATTGAAATGGCTATTACCTTCTAAACCAAGCTATGTTCTAATGTTACTCGCGACAACTACAAGAATATTTCTGTCAAATCATTCTTTTATTCTCGTAAAACATGGGTTTACAAAGAAGCAAATCAGTTTAGTAATTTCGTGGTGTATGCTCAGTGCAAAAATATAGGGGCTTTGCTTAGATAGTCGATTATGTGAGGTGATCGCTTATAAAAAGTGGTCAGACATGAAGGTTCAACTGACTGAACAACGATAACACGGTTATAACGTCTTAAGAGAAAGCATCCTTTAGCGGAATGATAAACATATAAGCGTCGGGAGGTTCGAGAACTAGGGGTTTGAGGTACAGCAGTGGAGATTAATACCTCTAAATTATCATCAGTGTATTATTAATTCCAGTTAGAAGTCCACATCTTCTCGCAGCTTATCATACTAGCTAGTCTCATCTACCGCATGCAAATGTAAATAACAAAAAAACACCACATTGAATGTTAACAGCTGAGTTGTTTATCCAGGGGCACCCGACGACTGTTTTCTGTAAAATATCTGTTCGGAGAAGCAAATATTGCCCGGAATATTGCCCTAAGAATTTCTAGATGACCGTTTCATTCGTGTACAATTTCCGAAGCTTATCCCTACGATTTTCTGACGTTTAATTTTTCGCAGAAAAAGGAACCGATCTGAAATTTTCGGATTCGAGAGTGCGGATAGAAAGAGGACAGAAAAATTCCCAATCCAATTTCGAAAAATTATAAATTGCATCTAAAATTTTCAGGAAAATGATACTGAAGCCCTAGTAATTTCGAACAAACTCAAGTTGCCCTAGGATGATCGAACAGATGTGAATTTTATAGCGCCGCTTAGAATGTGTTTCTGAAGATCTAAAAGTATTCTGGATAGCCTAAAAAGTGTTTTCAATACATTTAGGACAACACTGTCGTTGGGTTCCCCTGTTTTTCTGCGTTCTTTACCAACACAAGCTTCCTCTTTCATTTCTATCTCCTAAAAAGTAACAGTAATAACGACTTAATTTCTTCATTTTTCTAAAAGAATTCAGTCATCGTTGGAACTTTCAATCTCTTGGCGATTTAACATAGTGTACTTCGCCTTTTCGGTAATACGAGCTCCTTGAGTTTTGTAACCTGGCAAGAAACATGTCATTTCAAGGCCCAAATCATAAAATTCCATGAAATATGACAAAGAGAAGGCTGCAAATAGCAAAAACGTCAGCCACTCGCTAATATCACTAAAAGCGTCTAGAAAATAATCTTCATTTTCACCCCTGTGGGAATACCAAGGTCTGTAAGGTTCCCTTTCTTTCAAAAACCGAACAGTAAGCCACACCTCCATAGTCACGTGCACAAGTCCAATGACACACAAAAGGATCGAGATGACGATGCGGAAGATAAACAGCTTGAAAGTACTGAGTCCTAGTTTGGCAAGTTGGAACGTTATGAAAGCTTGAAGTGAACAGTAAGTTATTCCACAAAGGCCAATAACAATTCGTCCAGTGTGGTGGAATGTGTCTAAGCCTTTGCTACCCTGTGAAAGAGTCATTAAGCAAACGAATGTTAATTAAATATTGCCTGAAGAAGCAAGCGGTCTTGCCACACAGCAAATTCGAGGTTGTAAATTAACACCAAGGGAGATATACATTAACACTGAATTAGTGTTGTCATAACACTTGCCGAGTGTTTCTTAAAAGATACACCAATTCAGTGTATGAACACACTAAAATGGTGTAATCAAGAAATGTGGCACACGTTGGCGGTGTAAAGTTACACTACGTCTGTGTTTCAGAAATCTTGCAAGAACTTAACACAACTGGTGTGTTATTTTACACCAAATCGTGTATCAAAACACTAACACGGAGTTTAATCTGAAATTATCAATTGCATAACCCAGGTCAGAAATGTTTAAAATAACCACCCTGCTCACGTGAATAGACCGAATAGGTCTATTGCCTTTCAAAAAAATATGAGATGTGTGGCAGTGCTCCAGCAATGAAAGTAGTTATACTTCTTGGTGCTAAAAGTTATGTGAATCCTTTATTAAGGATGATGTAATTTCCTCTTCTTCAAAAATTGACTGATCTAATAATGACAATTATCCTTACGTACTTTATTACGGGCAGAGAACCCTAAAAAAAAAAAAAAACATACACACAGACACACCGTGACACGAGCATCTACTACCAGGGCCCCACGTGCTTTCCGTGACTAATTGAAAGCACGTGTTTTCAGTGTTTGTACGCCGGAAAGGTGAAAACAAAGATAATTGTGCAAAATTAAAATATTCTAAAAAGACGGCATTTGTCTTATAAGCAAGTTAACCTTCGAAACATCACGAAAACATCGCATTTGCTTAACACCAGTCATTTTTATATTTGTATGCTGCGTGAGGTTCACGAAAGTGATCTTGTAAGTTTTATTGAAACGCGTCTATCAACGTCGGCAAGCGAAACAACATCGGAATGTTTTGTGTGCGGATACGACCAATCACAACTCAGTCCTAAAACGTTCTCATTAATCATTTGATTGCATTGTGAACATTCCTTTCAAGACGGTACTTATCAAGTAATGTTTTGTCCAATCAGAGAAGAGCGGAAAGGTTTCGTGTCTTGTTCAACGTTGCGTGCTGTTCACATATTCACGCACAGCGAAGCAGTCGCTGTGCATTTCACCGTCTGTAGATTCTGCACGGAAGAGTTAAATTATTTAGTCTGTCTGTTTTAAGGGTAAAACCAAGCCGGCTTCACTTATTTTTATATGCGAAGATGTTCAAGAGTGGATGAAGAAGGAGGGGTATTCAGGCATTTGCCGATAATTTTTAAGGTAAGATAATAGCCTGTCCTAACTAAATAATATGTTCTGCTTTTAAAAGAAAAAAACCCTCATATACTGTGACACGAACCTACAATTCGTAAAACGGTGTTCTGATACATCTTTCTTTTGATTCCCCATCTAACAAAAGTTCCCAACTGAAAATGCACTTTTGGCGCGAAATAACGGAACACGTTGACGTTTTTACTTCGCATTATATTAATTAAGGCCTGAAAGTTTAGCTTTAAAAACTTTAATTTTCCTTTCTTAACTCTTTACTTTTTAACTTCCAAAGCTGAACAGGTTCGGTTGTGCATGAATGAGGAGACCCTGAAGACCCTCGTGCCCCCTGCTGGCGTTCTCGCTAATCTTCTTCACAAGGTACGAAAACTTGACTTGATAAAAGCACTGAAGTTCGGATAATTCACGAAGTGTCTACCGAAGCGCGACCTGTACAAGAAGCCGTTAATGCTGAAACAGTTGGCGAGGCATCTAGCACCCCAACAGTTGATAAAAAGAGGTGAGAACCTATTTACACTTCCAAAGGGCCAGTGACTGTCACAAACATCATTTCATTTTATATGAAAACGGCTAGGGGAGTAGAAGGGGAGGGATTTGCAAATTTTGTGCATGTGGTCCTATATTGTAAGCTTTTTTTCCTGCAATCCGGTCAATTATGGAAAATCCAAACTATAACAAAAGAGACAATATTATATATAGGGAATTTACTAGCAATGGGAAGCTTGCAACATAGACAAGTTAATACTGACATATTTCTTAGGTAGGGTGGGTGGGAAATTAGGTTCAGTGGAAGAAAGAAGACTCAGTTACAATGCATTAGTCAACCTATACGGAGCGGTTAGGAGAGAATCCTGGGAACGAGGTTTTGGATTAGTAAGCAAATTCTAAACACATCATTACCTATTTCATGTTACACCTACACAATTTGCCAATGTGTGCTGTCCATATACAATGTAAAAGAACGTATAAACGTTTTCAATCATTCACAGGAGATACGTGTAATGAAAAATATTATTTTCAGCCATCCTATTCATTTTACCCATGATACTTCAATACTGTCTTTTTCGATAAAAGTGCCTGAGACCAAAAACTGTAAGGTTCTGTTCAGTAATACAATAATCGAGGCTGCAAAAAGTATTATTAAAATATGTCTGTAAGGTTCTCAATTATATATATTCCCAAACAACTTACCTTTATCTTTCAATTCATCATGTTGTGGGTTTCCATAGCTATGTAAAGTTGGATTTTCCGCTTTTAACTAGCTCCAAAGTTGAGAGGCCAGCCCGCTCATTACTTGGAACATGATGAATTGATAGCTGGTAATAATTATAGTTATCTAAAATTATCAGAAAAACTTAAGAAGGATAGAAAAACAAAAAAGAAAGAAAGGACGGAAGAAAGACTAAGAAAAAGGAAATACACTCACAGTAATGCTTCCAGCCCCTTTGAACAAATTTTTATTATTCGCGGCATTTTTTTTTTTTTTTAGTTGGAAAAGATCTGATGAGGCAAAAAGGCGTCAGAGACGAGCTCGAAATAAACGAAGAAGGCTTGAAATAAAACAAAAAAAGAAAAACGCTCATGAAGAGCTAGTTTTAGAAAAAAAAGAAAAGACAGACAACCGAAGAAAAACTGTCTTCTGTCAAAAAAAAAAAAATCAAGAGAAGTTTCACCAACTGTGGCGTCAAACAGAACGTGAAAAAGAAAGATTGCTTCATTTGCAGATGAAATATAAAACAAAGTCAATCAATTCTTCAGATAGTGCTGTGGCAGTAACAAACTCATTCCTAGAGATTCCACGGGAACAGAAAGTACATGTGAATATGGACAGTGATTCCAAAAATTTAATAACCCTTTGGGAAGGAAAGTTTGGAAAAGTTACACTGGACTTGCCTTTTATCGAGAAATGCCTATTGCAGTGAAACAATTCAGTGAAGGAGTCTCACAAACAGAATTAAGTTGAGCATAAGGCAAACATTATGTCCTCATTTAATCAGGCTAAATCTTTCATGCTTGTACTACAATCCTAATTCGTTTTTCGGCAGGAACCATTCAACCGATTTCTATGATGTTTTTGACAGTTTTTGTAAAAATTCGGTTTTAAACATAAGCTGATATCTCAAACAGTGTTAAACCTACACAAAAATAGACAACATTTTCTTAAATTTGCACTATTCTTTATTTAGGATGCCAAAAATGAAAAACGCGATTCAAAAACATACCCAACGTGCATATAAATAGGTTCGGGCCATCTGAAGAATTGGATGAACATACAAAACTTTCCATTTCAATATTTATTGACTTTTATTATGCTGCATTTGAGAAAACACATTTATTGAAAGTGTTCTTTTGCATCTTTTTTCCTCTTTATAGAATGGTGTTGATGCTAATAAAGTTGCCGAGAACGGCAAGGAGGGAATGACGCACTTCATCATCTTTGAGGGGCAACTGCAAGCCCCAGATGATATATACCTGAGTGGGGAAAGGAATCTCCCTCTAAAGGTTAATCGAGGACATACCAGCGCCTTGCTCACTCTAATATATGTTGTGTGTAATATAGAATATCCGGAAGAATGCAGACACTCATATTCATTTGTCCCAGAGAGACGTTTTGAATGGACAATGTTAATATACCGACTAAGGTATTACAGCTCATGAATGAACTGAATCAGTTCCAAGCTCGTAATTAAAGCAAACTAAAATTAAATCTACACGACTTGTTGTGTAATCTGCCTTTCACATCAATAGATAAGCCGAACGACGACAACGACGGTGGCAAAAACGTTTCTTAAAAAGAAGATCCACGTTGTTTCAAATTTCATCTCTCCGGCTTCTGTAGTTCTGTATAGGACTATATTAATATTTGAATTTTTAAAAAAAGGTTACAAGAGAAAATCGTTCTCTCATGCAGTGTGCTCTCATCCTCCGCAAAACTAAAAAGTCTTAGAAAAGAAAGACCTACGGTGTACAGCCCTCTTAGTTTTTAACACTTGTTTTAATTCGTGCTGTTTTACTGAATTCTGAAGAGAACAAAGTTTTTATTACTATCAGGGTAAAGCAATTAAATGGGAGCAAATTTACAGGTTGTTGTCGTAGCTGTTACTTTGTCTACTTTTAAGACTTCTTCATGAGTTACAAATAGTGTTGGTTCAGCACTCAAACGGTGTGTTATAACACAATTGGAAGTGTTGATCTACACTAATACAGTGTAAAATTCCCAGTAGTGTAAATTTACCTGACTTTGGTGTGCACACAGCTGCAATGGGTTTTACACATATTCAGTGTCATCATTACTCTTTTTTAGTGTAACAAAAACACCAGAACAGTGTAAAGGAGACATATTTTTGGTGTATTTTAACACCAAAATTGGTTTACGTTAACCCAATTTTGGTGTTACTAAACACCAATATAGAGAAAATAAACACCAGGTCAGTGTTGCTGTAACACTGCAAAGGTGTTTTTAAACGCATTCAAGATCGTATGTAGGTCATATTTACACCATTTTGGTGTAAATATACACGACAGTAGTGTTAACTGAACACCTATTTGGTGTTCACACAGCTGCAAAAATTTACACTTTTTTGGTGTTACCATAACACCTCGATTTTGCTGTGCAATGAGTACTTAACATTTACATAAACTAAAATGGGAGAAAGCAGAAATTCAACAGGGACTGGAGAATGAATTGGTTCATTCTCCGTTCTGTTTCAGAAGCTTTATAGGAATGTTGAACGAGACAATGCAATTTTTCCTGTATTCAGGTTGGTCTAAGCTTTAGCTTCTGATTTGGCTACACTGTAACTGTTTGGCCAACCACTTAAGGTCAGTCGTGCATAGTTTGAATGTGTAAATGGAAACCACCAGACATATCACAGCATTTTGAAAGAACACCAAGCTAAAATCCGCGACACGGTAGGTGACCAACTGATCATGAGTTTGCAGATGGCTCGAGGAATGGCATAATCATGTGGAATGCCTATGCACTGATATATCAAAGAAATAAATAGCGAAGCGCCCCCAATGTTTCTAAAAATAAGGCATGTGCATCCTGGTCGAATTCATTCCTGAATCATTCTGCATTTGTTGCGTTCCACATAATGTTAAATAGTATTCCAACAGTCATTACGCTTGCCATTCAACAAATTCATTCCAACTTCAGTTCGCCAAGCTAATACGGAGTAAGCAGTTACGTCATTAATTTAAAATAAGTCATACGTGCTTTGTCATTGCAAAATATAGCCTTTCTCCACTGTATCTCAAAATATAGTATATTAATATTGTATGGTGGGGGCACCATACTAATGTTAAGACGCTCTTTTAAGAAGTGTCGACGGATTTTCTGCCGATTGATCCTCATTAAAACTTGAAAAAAAAAAAAACGTGGGAGAGTCTATTGCTGACAATGGCTTCAAATTTTTTTAGTCATTCTAAATTATGGAAACAGAAATTGATCTTACTTTTTCCCCTGGTTGACGGAAATTGCTAATGACCGTTATTCCAGTCATAGTTCCCATGCCAAATATCAGTGACGCCAGTCTTATACGTCCAATGCTTGCATTTGTCTCTTGCGGAAGACCTCTTGTGACCACTTCCAAGTGTAAGTAGCGAATGAAGATCGAAAGAAGTCCTACCAAGGCCAACAAATCTAGAAGTTGACTGAAAATCGAATGCGACCATTGAAAGGCGCTCGCCGAGTGAACAGAGTCATCAAACTCTGTATTATTGGCCATTAAACGAGAGACTATCACAGTGACGACCAACAGAAATGACCACAAGATTGGAAGAAAGCAAAGGCCAGAAGATATAGTAACCATGACTGGAAATCAAACTATATCGCGGATGCGGATGCAGTTAGTCAGTTCAGATTTGTATTTAGTTACCCAAATGGAAATCGAAAATATGCCTCACAAGCTATAACAAAGAACGATTCTCATGAGAATGAAATAAGACAAAGCATGCAAATTAAATTGACCTTGTATTATGCTATACACTCTTATGTCAGTTACAAACTTCTGGAAATTACATTAAAAGTGTTTTGCATAACCACAGGCATAATCCTGATGCATGACTAACCGATGCACCCTTCTAACAATACAATACACGACAGCTCAATAAAATAAACGGCAGTCTGTGACTGCATGTGGCTGCTGTTTTAGTTTTGTAGAATATATCGCTGTAAAAAAAAGAAATGTATACACCTATTTCGATAAAGGTTGCTTTGAGATTTGGTCATTGAAACACAGAATACAATGCAATGCTTTACTTGAGTGACCACCAAACAATGGCTACATAACATAACATAACAACTTTATTTAAGTGTCGATGTCTTTAGCTTATAAAAGCTAATTGGGACACTAAAATAATAGGAAAAAAATATAAAATGATTTTATACATGATATCATAAGGTGAATTTATAATTCTCTAAAATCTAAAATTTATAAAAGGTAAAATTTTAAAAGTTAAAAGATTACGGATTTATCCCCACTGAAATACACAGAAAAATGCTTAAAATATTTTAAATTCTTAAGTACTACAAATAAGACAGGAGCCACAATTTTCACTTATAATATTCACAGGGTTAATACGCCGTATGCTCGTCTTGAAGGATTGTAAAGTAGGTTTATCCTTGATTTTGCTGTCCAATCTAGACCATATATATGGTCCAACTGAGTACCTTATAGAATGTTTCCCGTAACTTACACTGTTAAATCTGGGTAAATGAAAATGCATATTTCTTGAGTGATATTTGGATGACTTAACACTAAAAATAACAACGAGATTACTAGGTACCAAACCATATTTAACTTTATACATTAAGGTAGCAAGATCTTGTAAACGCCGATTTTGTAGGCTAGATAGATTGGCACGGTAAGAAGATTAGAGTACTCCACGGAATGTGTGTTATACACGATCCTAAGGGCCCGCTCTTGTACTCTTTCAACTTTTCTGGCGTCGGAGGCTTTACAGAAGTGTCACATAAGATGACAATATGTTAAATATGGCAATATCGAGGATTTATATAAAAGTAATTTTGCTTCCGTAGGGATCAGCTTTCTTAATCTTGAGAGGACGCCCACTCTCTGGCTAGCTTTCATACGCAGTTCACTAAGGTGTTCGTCCATGTTAACCCCGAGAGGGCTAATGTCCGCTGTACTTTCAATAACATGCGCATTGATTGTTGTATTAAGAGAACAAAACTTGCCACAAAGCAAGAACTGGAGGCATAGCGGGTTGACGATGAAGGACCACCACATCACTCGTGCGACCGCTTTCAAAAACCAAAGCACGATTCCCAAAGCAACCTTTATTGAAATAGGTGTCAACCAAAAGCGAAAACAAAAAAGACAAAAACGACAAAAAAAAAAAAGATAGAAGGAAAAAAGAAGGGGTACGTTACAGGATCCGAAACCAGCGCCATCGGCTCCTCGCGACTTCACCTTACCACTACAACACTCAGAATAATTGAGAACTCTGTGTGAAAAGTCTTAAATTTAATACGCGCATAACGAATGTTTTTATACAACGATTTTCCTCTTATTTTAAAGCTGTTGGTCCAAATCGCTTCCATTTTCTCTGCAAAACACTTCTGCCGTCGAAATGCATCGCCAAAAGCATTTTTTAAACCGCTTTTTAAAGCGCGGCCACAATTTCAACCTGACCAAGATAGTGGGCTTCCTGTGCAAGTTACCGACTTACGGACTTACTCACAACGCCATGAAATTGTGGTTACGCTTCCTAACGGGAGGCAGTAGCCACAATAACTATTCATTTGGCTTCCTTGTTTCCATTGATTTGAAATAAATAAATACCGTGTGGCCCGAAATTTTTGCGATTTTTGCAGTGATCCGCCAATAAGAATTCCCGCAAACATTTTTCCCGCAAACACTTACTAGATCCAAAGTCAATATTCTCTAACTTAAATTTGCTACACAAAAATACAGTATTAAGAAATCGTGTCTGCAAAACTTGTCTCTTTCATTCAGAAACAAAACGGTATACAATGAATTGCTGGTTTTACATCATGGGGTACGCATACCGTAGTAGTGTTCGGAAAACTGATATGTATTTCTATGTAATTAACGAAAACGAAAATATTATTAATGCTGGGTACTGGGTACTTTCTTAAAATCGCAAAAATTAAATCCCAGCGAAAAAAACCAATCTGCCCTAATCACAAAAATTTCCTGGTTCCCGTCAAACACAAAAAATCGCCAATCCGCAAAAATAAACTCTCGCAAAAATTTCGTGTCACACGGTAATAACTAGTAAATAGATAATTGCATAGATAGAAAGCGGAAGGAAGCTATTTTAAAGAAACTTGTAACAGAGAAATGCATTGCTGCCTGGTATAGGCTAAGAAATCACCGACTGTAATGCCATTTATACAGAAGGTATAAGATGCGTCTTACCTCAGACACTGCTCTAAAATAAGGCACTAACTGCACTATTTATTCGAGCATGCCGGAATGCGTCTTAGCTAAGTCGTACCTTATTTAAGACGCCACGCCACAGGCTTTTTTTGTGCCATTTATACGAGAAGTTTTAGGGCTTGTTTACATGAAGGTGGGGGACCCCAGGTAGGTGAGGTAACATGTGGCGGGTCACCCCACCTATCATGTAAACGTAATAAAAGTAAATAAGAGATTATATGGACAGGCGGGTTACCCCACCTAAGCGGGTTACCTCACCTACCTGGGATTCCACACCTCTATGTAAACAGGCCCTTAGTTTTATTCAAGACGCGTCTTTTTTCTTGCATAAGCAAGCCCAAGAGAGAATGATCATTCTCTCTTGGCAAGCCTGGTGATGTAAACTCTAATATTTCCCCACTCCCACTGCAAAATTCTTCCAGTTCACAACCGAGGTTTCCGTTTTCCTACGAAAATAGCCTAACCTGGGGTGTCAAATGTAAAAAATCAGACTTCAGAAAAGCGTAGGGAATTTATCAGAAAAGCTTTGAAAACTGTACGGGAATGGAACGGTCTTCTAGAAATTTTTAGCTTTCCTCAAGCAATAAAAATTCTAGGCAATACTTGCTTTTCCGAAAGATATGTTACAGAAAACAGTCGTTGGGTGTCGCTGGTAGTTGAAACTTTTGAGTCTGTGGGTGAAATCCTAAATAAAGTGTGACCATTCATATGAAAAGTACTGATTACTAGGCTGATTACTATCCTGTGCTTATAAATTGTAGTCGACAAGGTGGTTCTAACTTTTGAGTCTGTGAAAGAAATCTTAGAGTGTGAACATTCAAACGAAAGCTACTCTGAGAAGTATACAAAGTGGTTCTAACTTTTGATTCTGTGGAAGATCTAGATCTTACAGTGTGAACATTTAAAGAAAGCTATACTGAGCAGTTACTTTCCTCTCTCTTGTTTCCTGTGGTAAAGTTTATTATGCTGTACAAGGTGGTTCTTGAAATCCTTAAGTTAAGTTAAACGTAGCCTACTTTGGATAAAATCCTACTTAGTATCCTGAATTATGTTCATTCACATAAAGCTATACATAAATCGACTTGGTGCTTTGTTTAAATTCTCGATGAATTCAGTTTTAAAAACAGTCTAAAAGTGTGAAAGTTCTCTTCAATTTACGAAAAAAGATAACCGTTTAGAAGTTCTTTGTTAGGACATACGGGGCCTTGTCTAGGCAATTCCTATTTTCTTCCCCAGTGGCTGATCATCACGCATGCTTTCAAAAATGATAATGAGGAATGCTCCCCGTTTTTCTAGCGATACACGTGTAGCCAAGGCGACCACGGTAAAAACTTTCTGATCCTTACACGGCTTACACGTTGAAAAACTATCAATAAGAAAATAAAACGTCAGGCATTTGTGTCATAAAATAAAATCAGTTTGTCCTATTAAAATAATTTATTTGACATTAGTCTGGCCACAGCCGTTTTTTTCTTTCTTTCAGGGATTTTGGTCGATAAATCATTCCCGAGGTTTCAAGTACTTCCAGGCGCGCACTCGATCTCTCAAGAGAAAAAATATGGTTTCTGTGAAAAATTAAGATTTAAGTTGAAAATCCCCATAACCGGCCCATAATCCAAAAGGAGTAAACAAACGAGAAATGTCATGCACGGTAAATCCAAGGAAACCAGCCCTTTGCAAATTTTGAAATACAAAATAGTTCTCAAAGTCGGTGCCAATTTGAGGCCTTCGTATGAATAGGGTTCTTTCGATAAGTTGAATGTTCACTTTAGCGAGATCTAATGAACAAAAACCACGAAAGTGAATGGGCATGTTTATTAGTTTCCGTTATTCAAGATCGATGAGAATTAATGTTTTTTGGTCTAAGCAACATTAAAGGTTTTATCGTGCTTGACTTTCTGTCAAATTCTGATCAAATGTCAAATTATCGATTACCCATCCCCTGCCCTCTTAGTGACCACTGAATAATAAACTTTTTACAACAGTTCTTCAATAAAGATACACAGCTGCTACAAACCCTTATCTGACAAACTCTCTTTTAGTTCACAGCACATGGCCGTTTATCTGAAACTAAAAGGCTGTTTACATGGAAGGACTAAGATAGATCCGAGCACCAGGTAGATCCTAGATGGCGGAACAACTTTTCGTTGGGTTTACATGCAGAAATTTCAGTCCGATTGGTTAATAGTAGAGAAAGAACGAGACGCCGCCATTTATGAGTGGTTTATCCCTAGCAATATAGGATCTTCCTCGCGCGAAGGCCTTTTACACGGAACTAGGTACCTCTCAGCAAGGATTTGCTAGTACTTAACTAAGAAGATCCTAGCGCTAGGGACAAGTACGACTCTTTGCATGCAAACTGAATAGAGAAAACATATGACGTTAGGTAGTTCCGCCTTCTAGGATCTTCCTAGTACTAGGATCCTCTTCCCTAGCTCCTTGTAAACAGCCCCTGAGAGATAACGTTCACTTGACAACTAAACATTATCCAACGGCAGAACCCGGCATTGATGAAACAGGTAGTCTTCTGATCAAATTACAAATAGTTTAAAAAAAGTCGCTCGTAACTGAGGAAATCCCTAAATAAAACGTAAAAAAATCACTGCGTGCTGGACTTTAAGGATATAAAAACTCTGTATGGGGTTCAGATGTGGTAAAAAATTTTACTTGTAAGATGTGGCAAAAAAATTTCACTGATAGGCCATGAAATTTTGACTGATGGCTGAGAAATTGGTGAAAATCTGACTAATATAACTGAGATGTGAGATCTCCCATGCAGAGCTGTTATCATGATGGTAATTGAGAAAAATTCCCTAAATTCAATAAATAAATTATTCAGTCGTACAGTCCACTCTCTCTCAACGGAATCCTCTATGAAACGGGCACCTCTCTAAGACGGACACCTGGTGCATGTTGTTCCCTGCCGTTTTTCAGTCATTTTCCTGTGACTATACTCCATAATACGGACAACAGACACTTCTGAAACCGCCAACGGACAGTTGAGAAGTGCTTTATGAAGTGAAAAATACTTCAAAACAAAAATGTAGGTGCTCTACATGACAGTAAATTGGAAAGTGTTTGATATTTTGTAGTCTTGCACCTGTTCCAGTGTATACTGTTACGCTTTGAGACCACGAAGCCGTGAACGTTTGCTTGTAAAGAACGTTTGATTGCACAGTGAGAAAAAAATTCCACTTTTCTGTTACAATGTTCCAGTTTTAGCTGTGCCGTTCAAGTTAAACACACGTGAATTCATTGCGAATAGGTTCAGCTTTAAAATTACAGGTGTCACGTCTCTGACCTTGACTCCCATAAAGCCAGACACCTCTTTAAGACGGAAAGTCGCCGGTCCCGCAGGTGTCCGTCTTAGAGATCGAAAGAGTTGACTGTATGCCGAATTATAAATCAATAATCAATGTAATTACTCTTCATCACCACTGTCTATATTTGCATACTCAAGTAATGGGCTGCTTTGACGTTCCTGGACATATTTCTCACTGCATTCTACGTGCAAAGAGATCTTCTGGAATTCCTCGAAGAATGTGATACCGAACAAGCCAAAGCACAGTGCTGCGATCCACTCACTGACATTGCTTAGAACGTGGACGCTGTAGCCTGGGTCTGAGGGCTGCCAGTTAGCGACCACGTGAGCAGTCTGGTGACGAAACTCTTCGTAAGCGAATAATTCCGCCACAAAAAAAATCGAGCCGAACGCGGTTATCACGCATGTCAGAATGAAGCGAACTGCAAAGAGGAACTGGGAGTTGATTCCCAGCTGAGTTAACTTATAGGTGAGACAGCACTGGACCCAACAGTACAGAGCACCGCTTCCAAACAACAGAACCGCGCCAGCATCGTGCACGTAAATCATGTTGTCTTGCTGTTAGTCAATAAAAGTATATTTACTTATTACAAATCTATGGCATAAACTGACAAAATACAATTTTAAAAAAGAGCCAAGGGGTAATCCATAAGGGAGTCCAGAATCCCATATAAAAACAGATCACCTGTGAGCTATATAAATACTGATAAACAATACAAATAATATTACAAAAATACAGAAAAAAATTATGTAAAGTATAAAATATAAAAATGTGATATAATTTGCTAAAAAACATCAAGGAACCAAGTGCTAATACTTAAGAATCTGTAAGGATTTTCCTAGCTTTAGACTTAAAAAATATTAACATTACCAGAACAACGAATATTTAAAGGTAGCTGGTTCCATAAATCAGAAATTTGATTTTAAAGAAGCTATATTAATTTTAAGAAATTAGTTCGGGCATATTTCTTTGTTAGGGTTAAAAATGCCGAGTTAACAAGTTACGGGCTCTTGTCAGATCATGTCATATCCAAAGAGAACTCCAAAAATATAGATTGTAAGTCTAAATATTAACCGATGATGCTCTGCAAGTCTGGGCTTTTGAAAGAGGTAAAATTCAAGCCGAGAATTTATTTAATTCAGAGACATTTAATGGAAATAACTTAATCAGTCTGCGGTGTTCATACAAGGGCCTTGACGGCGGTTATCACATTCCAGAAGATCGTGCTGAACCCATACCTTGTTTGCGTAATTAAGTTTACACTTAAAAAACATAGCATAATTTGCATTTTGTGAAAAAAATGGATGTTTTTCTGTCTATGTACTATAACTAGAAAAAAAACACACAACGATTTTGGTTAAAAATGAAAGTAATTTTTACTTTATCACGGGATTTTATTTGATCGGTTTATAATGAAACAAACTGTCAATAATATATTTGCTTATTTCAATCAGAAAACGGGCAGAAGGAGCAAAAGGTGAGAGCCTGCTGAAATGCACATGAAGAACTAAAAAATTTGTGGTTTTCTGATTAAAGGTATTCCAAAACTTTGGTACAGTAAATAATAAATCAACACGTAAAACACAATAAATATCGATTATAACAAGCTCAAATTTAAGAGGGAAGGCTAAACGATAAGTTAGTAATAATCAAGAATCTCACAGGCAATAGTAAATTGGAACATACCTCGTTGGATGGAAAATTAGCAATGATTGTACCGCCAAACACACTGACAAGGCCACAACCTAAGCCAACCTTGTTCAAACGTCTGAGGAGAAGATCAGGAGAATCCAAACCTTTTGTCAACATTTCAAACTGCAGATAGCGAACAAACAAACTGAGTGCCATCAAGACCATAGAAAAATTAAAAAACTCGGAGAAAATGTTCGATTCGGGGACCCGGGCGCCCGTGTCGCTTATAGCGGGTACAAACGGATAAATGTGATGTTGCGATACAGCAATGCCGTAGCACATGAGAAAGGTAAGCGAGGTGAAAATAGCCCATCCAACCGGGAGGTAGCCATATCCGATAGAAAAGTCACTGAACATGGCTCGTTGAAATTCTTTGTCGTGGTCGAAAGATAAAATCGTTTGAATCTACATCACCAAGGTTTTCGCCTATACAATCCACGGCAAAGTCAGTCAGTCTGAACTTTCTTCAACAGCCCTCACGGCAAGTAATTACTTGAAAAAAATAATGACTACTGTTTCTGTCCCTTTCTTCAAATTCTGTCCCGGTTTGAGTTAAAGCACAGAATTCGAAAGGCGGCGGAAAATTAAAAATTCTCTTATGCAAATTTGGGAAAGTAACAATAGCCGACTTACTCAAGACCAAAGCTCTGATTCACTTGCAATATTATATTCGACAGGAAGACTCATGATTGGTGCGATAACTCAGGTTGGTTTATAATGCGCAAACAAGCTTTGACACAATGACACCCACAACAAGAGAGAAATTCTCCAGTAAATGTCACTTTCAATTCTAATCCCCCCTCCTTCAATACCGCGTATTCGCTCAAACGTAAATAAACGGGCTTGAAATGTTTTCACGTCAAATAAAATTTCTGGGCATCTACTCATCTTTATCGAAAATGCTTCGACACCGGCATATGCATTGTCGGAATGAATAATTTATTCGTTCTAAAAATTGATTTTGATGGATATTGACTGAGATGTTTTTAAACAAAAAGTGAGCCGGACAATACAAATTACAGCTGTTTCATCAAATACCTTTCACAGAAGTACAACAAATATAAAAAATGTTGTTCATCGACACCCTTTTCAACCACAGAATCAGGGCGGTAGACAGACGAAATATCCTCCAAAGAACTGAGGAAAATATACTCTTTAATGTACGGCCATCTTGGCCATAAAATTTTTCGTAGGAAACACATCTCAACTAACAGCGGGCCTACATCTTTTCCCTTTTTACATTGTCTTCGTCTCGTGGAAGCAATTAAGCAGGAACACAGACAACGGCGCTTTTAACATTTTCTTGTACACCTAACTGAAGAAATGCTGCAGTCTGAGAATGTATAAATGCATAATCCTTTAATATTTTAACATGTTTTAATTTATTTTCTTATTTCGCAAAGCCGGAAAGCGGTTGCATTGTATATAAACGTAATCAAATTAAAAACGTTGGGGAAAAATCTGATTTATTGAAAAAGCATAAACCGTAATCGATCCTCGTAAACGGAGCGATTGAAGGCAAAAACGTCTGGTAGCTTTTCATCCCATTTTTTCACATATCAGAAAAGATTAGAAGATCATCTCTTTCGCGGTTTTGAAGGTATAGCGCTTTAATAGTACGAGCGAGAAAACGAAAATATTCGAGTCACCGCTCTAGTCCAAAATTGATCGCGTTATACCAAAGTCTTTTTTTTTTTTTCAATGTTGATCGCCTTTATGGAAAAGAGCAAGTCTAGATCCACAAAAACGGAGACAGAAACTATATAGGCCATTCAGATCTAGCCATTTGCATTCATGACCTAATAAGCATGGTCAATAAAATATTTAATATCTTGGGAGAACAAACTAATTACAGTTCTGTACTGCAAATCGATTCCCGAAGAACAGCCAGAAATAAGCAAACAAATTTTCACCGACCATTTTAAAAGAAATATTTCCTGAGGCCAATCACGGCGGGCCAAAATGTTTGCTTCGAATAAGCGAGTGCGTTAGCTTCGCGGCAGCTGCGGACAAAAACGTCACAACCGTGATTATTTTTGCGAGCGATATTTTGCATGAAGCGTTATTATCAGTTACAAAAGTAAGAAAATCATATGCAGCAGATACCCCTGACTAACCCAGCAAAATATTACGGCAAGAAATATTTAAACAACTTCTGAAAGTCCTCTCTGCTGAAAAAGAACTTCAACCTAGAAATCGAGACCACACTCTTCTTATATAGAAGCTCTGGATGGGTTTAAGAACGGCCCAAAGGACAGTCAAGGCAAAATATGTTCGCTATAACGCGAGGTTTCGTTATATCGTATATTGTATTTTCAGTTTAAAGGTGACGAAGAATATCGCTCGTTATAAAGTGTTCGTGAAACCGAGGTTTCATTGCATTGGCTTAAGTAGAAAAGACGATTCTTTTACATCTAAACAAGTACCAGAATAAATAACAACGGCATTCAATTTTGGTAAACGTGTGCGTTCTGAGTTCGACACGAGGGAGAGAAGATACGGAAAGTCGAAGTTATTAGAGAAGCTGTACAAAAGCCACACCACAACTGTCTATAATACTTGTTTTGTAGTTCACACCGTTGAGAACATGACATAACGTTTACTTAGTTTTGGCGGCTTGCTTGGTTCCATTATCTGCACTGACATTACTGAGGGAAAACAACCAGGGATTTATTTTAGAAACGACATGGTAGTTTTCATTGGCGATTAGTTTAGACAGGCTTAAAATGGAGTTGACTTGCTTTATCCAATGAAGTCTACTGTATGAACTGAGAAACAAGTCCGAACAGGAAACAAACCACGCACTGCTTTGAACCTGACTGTTAAGGGTTGGTTAAATTATTCGAAGGGATAACATGTTGATCATGGTTACAGGTCAATACTGTAGCTCCATGTCTCAAACAACACAGAACCGATCGTTCCCCATCGGTGACTCAATCATATTTATGGCTTCGTGTCTGTCCGAAAATGCCTGCTTTCATGTCACTAAAAGAATGAAAATGTTTTGCCTTAGGAAAACTTGGCACGGTACTGACTTGATTAAAAAGCTCCCCAAAAATCTTGGCCTGTTGCGTCATGTATTTTATTTTTGGCAAATGAAGTACGGAACAGAATGACAATTACTATTTCTAACACAAACTTCCAGTAGTTGGGGTCACTCAATAATGTTTTATATGGAAGGCTCCGCCTCGATGTCCAATCTCTTACCGTTTTATATATACCATTTTTGACAGAAAAGGCGTATGCCCTCTAATGACGAATAGTACCCTTTACACGTACTGCCGCCTGTGAGAATCATAGAAAATCAGATTTAGTAAAATTCTAACTAGCGACAAATCCACGCAGTCACCATCAACAACTCTATAAGACTATAAATACGCGGGCTTGCTATTTATATGACACTTTGCGTAGAGGGTTCCCCCATAACCGACAGCGTTTACGAAGGTTACAACAAGTTCAAGAAGTTGTTCTCCAAATAGTTCACTTCATTACCAAGGCTTCTAAATGATCCAAGTGGCACTCGGTTTTTTGTCGTGAAAAAGATCTGATTTGACATCAGGTTCCTTAAATAACAACGGCCCGTTACTGCACGAAAACTAAATTTGTCTCCCACGTACAAATAACGAATTAAAGTACGTGAAAGTTGCACAATCCTCTTTTAAGGATTTGTGAAACAGATTTGGCTGCATATAAGCCCAGGGAGTATTTGGTTTGCAAATGAACGGTAAGCGGATTCTGACATAATCTAGAATGTAGTTTTTAAAAAAACTCCTAGAACAAGGGTGCAAAATACGCTCTAAAACCAAAACAAAACCATGACCCCTTAGAACAAGGGTGCAAAATACACTCTAAACAGCTAACGAATCTGAGTAATAAAACTATTAAAGTAAAACCAAGTAATAACAGAATTTTTTTTAAAGTTTTCTATTTTACTTAAACTCAAGGGAATTCTTAAACATTTTTGCGCATCGATAAATAACCCACTTAAGTCATGGCTTTCTCTTTGCCTCATAAGTCTCCGCTTTTACAAACTAAGGGGATTTCTGAACCTTCCAAAGTTCCGCAAGTCCAACTGAGTGTCATGCTAGATCTGTGAACAATTGTAACTAGTCCAGCTATTCCGTGTGACTGTATATGAAATATTGAAATATTGCCATTCAATTTCGGAGATCCTGAATAGGAGAGCACTAAATTGCGTAAACACAATTATTTTCCAAGTTCTGGTGCTGAAGAACTACCCCGATCTCACAGTTTCCAACTTCCCGAATTATTTTCAAACAACAACACCGTTCCGTCTTTTTGCCAGCGCAAGTAGTTAACATGTTCGGTTTTCGTCTGCTAGCAGAAGAATTAAACTGATAATAGCATAGGTCATGCTGAAGCACGTCTTGATAAAGTTGTATGATGTGTCTGAAAGTTTTGAAGTGACTTAAGCATTATTCACTTTTTCTGTTCTTGTTCTAAGGTAGTGATCAAAAAAGGAGTTAACTTTTTGATCCAAGAGTCAAGTTCTTGTTCAAGTAATGGTGAATCAATTCATCCTCTTATTGGTTTTCCCAAAAAAAGGTTGAGTCTAGACTGAAGAACTACCCCGATCTCACAGTGTGGCCAACCATAACATTATTATTGTAATAAGCGGGTGTTTTTTAAATTTCTTAATGCGAGCAATAATACGTTCTACATGGATTCTATTCCTAAGAATGCTCATTCGGTGTCTTAAAAGTTGCATATCTCCAAAATTAAAGCAAATTTTATAATTATTTTTATTATTGTTAATTACATATTATTATTCATGTTAATTCTTTCTATCTTGGCCACTTTTCGGCGAGACACGTAAGAAATCTAGGTGGTATTACTAGGTCTCCGAAACAAGCTCTGTTTCCCATACGTTTAAAGGTGTCCGCGCCCAAATTAAATTAGCCCCGTAACCATCCTCGTTAAACTTTTGCAAATATTTTCTCTATTAATAATGTTACTGTTTCAATTGTTCTTAAGATAGGAATCCTTCTCACAGTGTGTTGCGGGTGTGTTTAAACCTGTAAATGTTCGAAAAGGCTAAACATGTAATTTCTACCCTTGTCAGTAAGATTAACGACGTTTTAGTTAACCTGAGCAACTTCCTGTACATACTCACGGTCGTCATTTTCTATTTGGAACATTAATTTCTTCATGGGCACGGAAGATTGAGCAATCCAATCAATTCCTACGTCTTCCACCTTAAAATATAATAATAATAATAATAATAATAATTATTATTATTATTATTATTATTATTATTTTAGCTGTTTATTTTGTTTAAAAACAATGCGGCTAAATTCAGGCGAAAATTATTGTGAGGAGCATTCGAAATGAAGAAGCATTGTTCTTATGATGGCTGAAAAGAAAGGATTTTAAACAAGCATAATAATTTCACCTCTAACGTCCGTATGTAATTAATTAGAGGTTAAGCAAACAAATAATAAGTAACCATGACTTCCTTTGTTCAACGTACGTATTTTACATGGGAATGAAAATTCACTTAATGAGTTACCCTGAAATCATTTAATTTGTGTTTGAAACCGGAACAGTCTTCTGTAAAGAAAATAACTGTAGTGGAAAATTATTGCTGGTTGTTGTTTTTATGTTGCTATTACTTTGCAAATTTTTAGAAAAAAACAAAAACCAATTAAGCTGCAGATTGATCACGTTTAATTTTGAATTACGAAATCAGTTTTTTTTTCTTCAAGAATTTAAAAATGGAAATATTAGAAAAAAGGAAGAGTAACTAACTAATCAGTGCTAATTGGTAGCTTAATGGGTTGCTAGGCCATAACAAATCCTTCAAAAGTTTAACCACGCATTGCTACATTCCGTCAATTACTAATAGCGAGTCTAAACAAAGTATCACGTCCAAAGTATTTTAAGCATCCTTTGTATGGCTAATACCACGTCTGAAGGATATATATTAGCCAACCTGCGCACATCGCTCTCGACATTCAAGTTTAACTGGCACGTACGCGATACGTTGCGGCAGTCAGAGTGAATAATCACTAAAAAGACATCGAAAAAACTGCGTTCGTCATGTGTTCTCTATGGTGCATGTTTTTCACTCATAAAATCCACCGACTCAGCCGATCAAGTTCTTACAATATTTCGGCGCGACCACAAGAAACCAAAAAGCGGTTTAGCTTCAGCCGGAGAAAGTCGAGTAAAGGTTAGTATTAATATCATGTTCCACCATAACTTCTACACTGCTACTGAACGATGAGTTTCAAAGAATCAGCTCTAGCTGGTTTTCTTTAAAGCCACCCATAGCGTTACAACCCCGTTTAAAAAGTTTTGTTGATGGTAAGTTGGATTTTTCAAATATACTCAGGGCACCCAATGATCTTCGTGGTAATGTTGTACTCTGTGATGATCTGCCTTCGATAATGAGAAGGGAATTCTTCAGTCCCTTGATATTAAAATGTGTTGCCAGCTAAAAGTATTTCCCTTCTAAAAGTGGTACAGTAGTGTGGACAAGACGTTTTGATCTCCACTGAAGTCAAAACCAATGTTTTCCCCGCCTGCGCAGGGGCAGCATTTCATTAAGTTATTTTTATCCCATAATCGTCATTTGAATATCGGTCACCTGCTTGCTATGTTGATTTATTTTCCAACATGAAACAATTTGCTTAATTCCCTACTATTCCCAGTGTCTAAAATCACTCTATAACAGCAATGAGCGCTCAAACGAGCGATAGAGACTCATAACAACCGATCATAGAATTACTGACAAGAATCTAAAAGCAGAAGAGTACTTACAGAGTAGGTGAACTGACATGCACTTGCGTTGCAGCAAGAGTTCTTCAGTGCGCTGTGGGGTTAGAGAATCATGATCAGTCAGTTTATACAGTGACTATGATTACGGCCGTAGTGCGTGCACTTCGCTGTAACTAATTCCTCCCTTATTTTGTCTGGGTTCAAGAAAATGAAGACCCAAACTTGGCGCCATTCCAATATAAAGTACATGGCAATTATACACTCACTGAAAGCTAATATTTGTTTTCACTTTTTTAAGTGAAAATGTAGCATTTTCCTAGGGCCACTTTGGAAAATTTGTACGAGGTGGAAGTTTCCGGATGCACCAGGCGATTCAGCGGAAACAACAATAAAAAGACACTGAAAACTAAATTCGAAGAGAACCGCAGTTTTAGTATTTTAACCTCATCGATTGGCAAAATATTCTGTTTATATAAAATATATTAGTCACAAATTTACAACCTGGTAATAAATATAATATACGCGATCGACAGAGAAGATGTTTACTTTGAGTCACATCAGTGATCTAGTAATTCATCTTACAGTATTACGACGGCAATGTGACAAATAAATTAGTTTGACTTATATTCCTACTGTAACACTTTTTTAACTCCTTTGCCTCGATATCAATAGCACAACACCTTTTTTTCGGCGTACTTGTCAGTGGCTTTTATTTGAATGATAACAGTGGAAGATGTGATCCAAAAACAAGTCAATAAGAGTGACAACAACTCCCTGAGTTCGCCACTCAGTTGAAGACTACAATCCTCGCCAAAAAATCCTCGAAACATCCATGCACTTCCCTTTCCCTCTGCAATGTTAGAGGCAATGTTGAGATATGATTGCAACGTTGCGCGACTTTAACAACATTGCAAAAGGTAGAAGGGAAATGAAAGGGAGCGAAATTCTCCAAAGTGTTTCAAGGTTTTTGCCTGAGATTGCAGCTTATCGATCGAGGAAGTGTAAGTATAACTAGCATGCGGACTTTTGATTGTCTGTCAAAACACACGCATCTCCGGGCTTACGTCTGCGGGTTATGGGCTTCCTTCCCAATATCTATCGAAGCCTTCCTTGTTTTATGCTGTCAAATTGCTGTCTGAGCATGAGAGAAGGGGACTGCGTCCGCTGGCCACGCATGCTCTGAATACCTCGACATTTGAATTGCATGTTCCAAGTTTCATAGGGAGCGAGCGGAAATGTGGATTTCTGTTCGACTGACTGAATACCCGAATTACTTATTAATATAACTTCTTTTTTATTTTATAAATCACTTAGCAAAACAAGATAAAAGCCACACCTGAAAGGCTCAGTGATTTAGCCCACCTGAGCAGCCACTTAGAGCCCTTTAGTTCAAAAGCTTTCCCGCCGCTGAAGTTGAATTATGAAAGCTCCTTATTGGCCAAAAAACTCGAATGCAGCAATACATAAAGAAAAACTACTTTTGCTTTCTACTGGTTTTTCAGAAAATTTCCATCTTTTTTCTTTTTGTTATTCAAGTTTACTTGGCTCGTGTATGGACTATTCTTATTAATACTACTGCACGATCATACCATTGTTTCTTAGTTTTACAGCTTTTTGAAGCCGAACAGCATGCATTTAATACCCTATTTTCAAATTTGCACTTTAAAAGCTCCTTATTGGCGGACAAAATTCTTGACTATGCGTCATTTCGTGACATCCTGTTTACACAAAAGGATTATCAATTATGTCAGCTTCGGATGTAGTGGCTAACTGCAACGAGCGACGGCTAAGAGATGACGTCAATCAAACTATACTATCTGCAAAAATATGTTAAACACGCCGTATGTGCCGTATTTTTTTTGAAAGGACGCAAATACCAAAGGGATTATGAACAAAGTCTGTGCATGTTGCCGCTTGTTCCGCTGCTTTTTCCCACTTCGTGAGGATCTAAAGACGTTTAATGAAGGTTCTCGTATGGATTTCCGACTAATTAATGCGATCTTCAGTTGGTGTTAACTGCAAATTAAGGCATTGCATTCAGCACTTCCAAGGTTATTGCTGATAAACGGAGATAATGACTTGATAACGAGGTATTTATAACTCAATACAAGTTTATTTCTGTCTTTTCGGTCAGGAAATAGTACCTTAGTAGACAGTATCGATTTGACTGGTTTTATTAGGAACTCAACCGCAATGCATATTGGACGATGGGGTTATGAAACTAAAGTAGCGCCGATATCTCTTTTCACTCCTAATCACTCTGTGATGAAGTGCGAGTGATTCGAATGAAACATTCGAACTTGTACAGATATTTCACTCTAAGTCAAAAGGCTTTAAAACACGTACAATTTTCTTGAGCTCAGCTTTTTCGAGACGCTTTGATACTTATTCTTTTATAGTCAAGTATCTTGTGGACCCCTTGTGGAGATTTGTTGCCTCCGATTTGTACCCTTTAGGAAATGTGCTGAACTAATGTTATGTCACTTCAGTCTTGGAGTTTGGGCGAGCGACAGGCTCGGACCATATGAATTCTTCCTCGCCGATCTCCTAGAGTCTGACTAGCACTGCCGTTCCTGAGCTCTATTGCTGCAAGCCCAGAGTCCTCCACCAGAGTGAAAATAGGTGGTCATTGGTCTTCTTGTTTCTCCATGTTGTGGCTGCCACAATAGGAGCTTTGATGCGCTCCTCTTCCCTGTGTCTGACGCAGTGCCATTCTATTCTCATTTTCCTATTCCTGATCTTCCTGGAGCCAGGAGCCGTGTCCTATCCAGCAAAAATCACCCATAAACTGTACGTGCAGGATATGTCTATAATCCTGCATGCGTAACATGCATATGTTTATTTTGGGGGCTCACGGATTTTAAAATGTGCAATCTTTTATTTTGGGGCTCAAGGATTCAACGTTCAACTAGTGAGCTCCAAGATTAAACATTGAACGTACATGTATATATTTTGGGTGTTTTTTTGCTGTTCACACCTTTACAAGAACGTGATGATAAAGAGTAATGGAAATTTGCTCTTAAGTCCCTCTGCTCTATCTTGTTGTACTCCCCGATGTAGGTCTGTGTGACCACTTGGTGTGATCAGAAGCAGCCGGTCGGAGAAATAAATCTCAAGTTGACAAGATGCTCGCGTTGCTTTTTGCTACTCACTGGTGATCATTAAAATAATTTTTGTTTATTCTCGGAGTTTTTAAGCCTGATTCGGCGGTGGCCATTTCTTCAATGTTCAAGTAAGCCTGCGTAGCAAGCGTTTCCAATCGAGTAATTGCGCGAAAGTTGGAGCGAGAGCAAAAAAAAATGGAAATTTCCCAACTTTCTCGACGAACTCGAGCGGAAACGCTTGCTACGCAGGCTATCCTCAAGTCCGTTCGTCTTCTTGGAGTATTCGTCTTTTTTGTTTTCAAATTCCTCTTCATCTGTACTGGTTTGTTCGAATGAATCGCTGCTTAATTCCAAATCGCTTGACATTGTGTTCGGCTGGTTCTCCGCAATAGCGGCAATTACGTAACTCGACCCAGCCCCCTGTACCTTTTCACTCCAAACGTCATCTCAACTTAAGAATTGAGTACTTAAAATACTTAAGTTTATAACTGAAACTGTTTCCTGACGTCTATTGCTACGGATAACAAGGATGGATATGGATTGAAACTTTTAATGCCATGCCTACTGAATTTTCACCAAACGTTGTTATGGTTAGTGCTCCTTAATGAAATTTGTTTGATATCTTCTTCATCACTTTGTGTTTGGGTAAAGGCACTAATACGTGATGACTTCAGCACAGAATTGACTAAAAACTGCAATATCCTCGTGACATAGTCCCTCCACGATTCCGTAAACAGGACCGCGCGGAGACAACCTCGTCCCCAGGGTTTCTCCATTTTTTTTACGGGAAAAGCCCTGGTTATGAGGTTGCGCGCAGAGAAAGAATGCTCTCCTGAAATCCCATGTTCACTAAGAGATACAGAACTTTTCCAAGGCTCTACAAAGAAATTTTATTTATTGCCTCCAACTCAAAAACGTTTGGCTGTGAGTTAAATAGCTAGTCAATTTTCTTCAGTATCAGCTCACTTCTGACCGTTTTCAAGCACTGCGGCACGGTATTTTCATGATTAGAAATAGTTTTAATAAATCAAAGAGGAAAGGGTATCTTCCACGAATGGTGTTGAAGATAGCAACATAACACAAGTGAATCTCATCTGTATCAGCGAGAACATTAAGAATCGAGTAGTACTTTCTTCCTCTGGCAATAATACAATCGCAAAGCTGACAGCCTTATACCAGACCAGACCAGACCAAAATTACTGCAAAGCCTATTCTAAACCAAGGGATTTTATAGTCATGTCGTCTCAGGACTGAACACACTAAAACCCAGTCACCAGCCTCGTCCCCAGGGCGCTTTTCCCTGGCTTTGGAGGTGGGGCGGGAAAAGGCCCTGGCATCGGCGGCTGGTCACATGACCAGCAAACAAGCGCTCGGGGGACAAGGTTGCCGAGTCACACCTGGACAATAGTCCCTGTGATTTTTACACGCTATATTTCCTAGACTCTGGGTAATGTCATTTAATACCCCGGCTGTACAAAGGTGCATGGCACCCATTCCGGAGTAGGAAGGGAGCTCTGGAATTCGCTGAAGTATTCAAGTGATTAATAGGTGCACATCGTTCAATTCTAGCCTTATGCCTTATGCCCCTCTTTGTAGCCTCCTACGCAAAGGTTCTTCAGGCTTCGTCACGTGGGGGTCGCGGTCCTACGCATGGAAACCCTCAGAACGTCTGCGTGGGAGGCTAGCCATGTTGAGAGTGACCTTGGAGGGTCACGCTGACCACCGCAAAACAAGGCGTGAATTAAACACAGCAAATACCGCCACAAATCAACCCAAACGTAAAATACCAGATCCTCAGGGCACGTTTGGATTAACGTAGTATCTGAGTTCAATTAATGGACTCATATCCTCTCTACTCTCCTCAATCTTCCTTTGCTTTCAAAGGCCCAAACTGAACCATACTCATGACAGAAATATCACTCAGCTTCTGCAATGAGCTGAACTGTCCAAAATTTTCTCATTAAGTGTCATTTGAATTATGTCTGAACTGCATCAATTTACGTTGAAACCATAGACGCAACGCTGAGAAAGAAGCCGACAATAATTAGCCATTCATTGTTTATCTTTTTTTTCCGAGGTCCTGCAAAAATAACATTTTAATTATTTGATTCAGTTCCCTTCTGAAACCTTGTGCAAAAAACAAATACTATCACCTGATTGACTAAAATATGTCACTACGCGTTAATGGTTTTTGTCTGCAAAAATACGCATTTTAATACCTCCAAACAATAATACGGTCCAATCAGATCAGAGGGAACTACTTTGGCTCTGCAAGTAGACAAACATTTTACAGATCTTATTATCACTAACTTATATCCGGGGCTCTTCAAGTGAATGTTTTAAGGCTGTTAAGGGTCACTTGGTTTTACCATTTTAATTAACTCAAAATCAAGCACGGAATTTCGCTCACTGTAAGAAACGGAATGAAACCGTGCAACCGATTGATCACATTCTGTCCTCATGATTGCGAACTCTGCAGCTGACTCGAATTCTGACGTGGCTGGCTTCTGTCGGTTTGAAGGTAAGAAAAACAACAAACAGAGCATACTTGAGAGGTGGAATTACTAACATCTTCATTCCTAGAGCTCGCTTGATGGTTGAATTCTTCAACGGCTGATTTGAGTAACATGATTATGTGAAATAGCGTAATATGCAACGTACCTCAAATCCGATGACGGTTTCTCTTTGACGCATTTGGGGAATTTAAATGGTAAACTCAGGGATTAGAAAAATCTTTGCACTTGGTGTCTTTGACTAAAAGTAAGCCTGGCCGATATAAAAATCTCGCTTAAGAGGATTACCTGTAACTAGTGTAACTAGGAGATTTACTCCGTTAAAATTTTCTGCGATATTTCGAACGCGAGGTGAGAAGGATATTACCGGACAAATCAATCACTAGTTGAACACAAGTAATAGTTTGATTTAATGATTACGCGCCTGCAAGCTCAGAATGGCAAAGTAAGGAATTGGGTTTTAGTACGATGAGAGAAGTCTAGCTCTACAGAGTGAAATAATCTTTTACCCACCTTTAAAAGCAACTTCATTTTCGTTGTGTTGCAGTATGACCCAAACTAATGCGAAATGCTGACAGACGAGTTTGCAATTGATGGTATAACCTTACACTATGTTTACAAAAGACTGAACCTCAAACGGGAAAAGTGCAAACATTTTTAACAATCTTTCATTAAAATTCCTTAGGAAACACCCATGTATCTCTGAACTAAAGGGTTTTAGAACTTCCACCGTGCTCTACTGACGTCATCGAGCTCTGACATTTCATTTAGCCCTGGAAACTCCTTCACGCAACAAATGAATGAGAAGTACCTTGTTGAAGAGCTGTTTTTCACTTTAAAAAGTGACATTCTTTGTTCCAAGTCAAAAAATTAAAAGGATATATTTTTCGCCTATTTGGTTTTTTCGTGGTCAACTTATAACCATTTTAGTCTTAACTAAACTATTGACGAAAGAGCCGTTTAGTTAAATGGCCCGGCCACACCATGGAGTCTTATCCACAAATTAGAAGACTCATTATTTCTCCATAAATGACCCTGGGAGTTAAAGGGTCAACCATGTGATCGATTATTTCATTGTCTTTTATGAAGGGACGTGCAATTAATAAAAAAATTCACATCCCGTTCAAAAAAGACTTAATATTTCCAAGAAATGAGAATAATAAGGAAACATAATTATGCACTTGAGCGCATGAACAGTTCATTGACCACGACCAACTTCCTCCTAGTCTGTTAAGGAGGTGAGAAAAATAATTATCGGCTTCTTTCAGGCCCTACACGAGAATAGTTTCTTATATGAACTGTCCTGACCGGTTGACAAACTTTTGTACCGTATAAATGGAAAACTAAGTTCGGTTCCACTGTTAGGACTAAAAACGGAAATTAAACAACTATAAGCCACTGGGATTACAAGCTTTTATAAAAGACGACAATCTGCAGTTGTAAAACTGCACTTCCGATTCTGTTTGACCTTTATTGTCTCATAATGCGTCACCAAAGGCAAATGCCACGGATTAAATTGTATGCTAAATAATAGTACGTGAAAAGCTGCTAAAAATGTAGATGAAAGGCTATTTCTTTGTCATAACTACTCCACTGAGAGGCAATCTTACGGTTGCTTGTCACTGCTCTCTTTGCACGAACATCTCTCACTCTTTTTGCAAAACAAATGTGGATAATTAATCTGTAACTCGCAACGGTCATACGCCGATGTCAAGTATTCAGAGCCTCTTGTTTAACTCAGTTTAGTTACAAAATTATCGTGTTAATAAGCAATTTTTATTCCAATATTCCTTTTCATTTTCGGTTTCACGTTTAGAGTCTTTCCCAAAAACCTGCCAAAACAAGCATGATGGATCTCCCCGCAAACTGAATACAGAAAGTGACCTTTATTTTTCCTTTATTCTTATCTTTTACAGCCAGCTTGTGTCGGCTGACTCCCTTCGTCACAGTGCCAATGAGTTACATGGACATTCTTTCTGTAAGTATATTTGTCTACCAAAAGTAATTGCGCAGTAGGCCATTTCTGAGTTCCTCAAACTCTCACTTTTAACCCTTTAAGCCCCAATATCCACATACAAATTCTCCAAACTGATCTCTACACATTTCCTTTAAGGATTAGTTAAGAGAATTTGATAAGAGATCAAAGTATTTTCTCTTAGGTGATCATTTTATTAATTCTCATAACCTCCTCATGACAATGTATGGATATCGTTAGGAGAAAATTGCTGTTGGTCACTATTGGGACTTAAAGGGTTAAAGCCAGTGGAGTTGGGTGCAAACCCTTTAACATGAACGTAAGTTATACCTGAATGACCATAAAACTTATTTCCATCATAACACTTTGCGCTTCCTCCATTTTTGGAAAAAAAACTCTGTAATGGTCTACTGCGTAATCCCCTTCCTTTTTATTACCGAGCTGTGCGGTGACGGACCAAACATGAAATCAGAACATTTCTTCAATTATTATTATAGTTACTTAACCTGACTCGAGGCAGTGTATTATCTCTCTCAAACAGCAGAAGATCATCTGCCACACGTCTTCCCCCAACTTTTGAGTTCAGATCCTCAGGTCGTTGTAACGATTTTCATCAGGGGCATCTGTAAGTCAGGATAAAAAAACAAACTCGGAGCATATATTATAAGCCGAAGTACCACTTTACAAATTACATTTCAAATTCTGTGTGGTTAAACTAGTATAGCTACGCTTTTCATAAATGAGCACCTATTAGTATTCGAACATGAAAGTACTATTGTTTCCTTAAGCTTTCCTGAGCAGTTAACCCTTAAAATCTAGTAAACGTGCAAAAAAAGTAAAATCGCATAGAGAGCAAAAACCACAAACCGCTTCGAACTTTTGCTTCTTTAATCGTTCCTATGCATTATTATTTAGCCCTTAAACTGTTTTGGGTTAGGTCGCGCATGGAAAAAGAACTGGTACCTAGTAAACGCGCAATAAGTCTCGGAAATCCCATACAAAGTACAAACCACAAACCGCGAGAATCATCAAGACTTTACACTCTCAGATTATAATTCTAGATCTCAAATCGTCTTCCGAACAGATATTTTCCGAAAATTGACGGTTGGGTGCCCCTGTTATAATTCTTCAAGTCACTTCTTTTAACACGAGAATTCATATAAATCCACTCAAGGCCAACACCGAACCTCCGTATTTCTCTTTTGCCTGCGTCAGTCGGTCAGCGGTTGAACTTGAACCTTTTGATATTCCCGCCATATAAATTTAAGTTGGTCGCGACACATTATCAACCGTTGCGTGACAAGTATTCAGAAGTATTGTCCAGCAGGGAGATATTGGAAGTTTAGGATTGTCTGCACCTAACAAATCGGCTGGGCTTATTTGATTGTCTGCTTTTTATTCAATTTTACGTTCCTGTGAGTCGCCTTTCACACAGTACAGCAATTCGTGAGAGCAGACAGGGCAGACAAGATACCACTCAGCTGTGACATAGGACCTGTTCTCGAGTATGCATTGTTTATCAAGAAATTCCTACGAATAATTTTTAATACTGACGAGTATTTCGAGATGCACATTAACTGAGGCAAAGCAAGATCATAGAGCTCATAGGTTGGTATTGAATATCTGATAGTCAGGGGAGGGTTTCGATCAAGGCATTACTGAAGTTTTGGCCTTTCTCTTTAAACCAAGAAGACAAAGCCTTGTTTGTTAAGAGTGGAAAGCCAATACAGAATCAATAGAAGTATGTACAGTGACTATTAAATCGTAAGTTGAATCCTTTTGCCAACACGAACATTGCCCGATAAAGGACGTCACTTTGCTTTATAGTTACAGGCTTGCTTTTTTAGTTATTATTTGTCGTATACGAGGATACTTTGAAGGACTTCAGGCTTATCACTCTCATAAATCTCTTATATTAGCCATCCTCGTCCCGCATTGTCGCAATATAGCATTCCTCTCAGTCTCCTCCTTGCTACTAAGGTTTTGTCCACACAATTCAGGTCAAGCCGGCCCACGCTAGTGTCCACACCAGAAAGAGAGGGGCCGGTGAAATTTAAAACGGATCACTTTGGAGAAAACGGGAAAGAAAAGTTCGCAGGAGCAATTGTCAAAAAAGGATAGAGTTTTTTTTTTTTTTCAAGTTTTATAACAAAAAGAAAGGACGAGCCAGTGAATGTACAGCTTTATCTCTCGTTGTTCATGCCTTAGAAAGGGAATGATGGTCAAAAAAATGAAGCTGCGCAGCGGTTTTCCCAGCCACAAAGTAATCATATCTCTGGCTTGCTCACCATGTAATGGCGGGAAAGCACGTGTATACATGTACCGCACAACCACACATGAGGTATGTGGCTTAGACTTCGAGCAGTCTTTTTTTTCAGTGCGCACAGTCAAGCAAAGCGCGCAAGACGCACGTACCAGTCCCAGTGAATTTATGTTGGAAAGCCGTCTGTACTTAAAACGCAAGCAAATAAAGAGTCTACAGCTATTTCGAGAAAGGTTGTCGGAAAAATGTGCACGCGACAATCCCGAAAGGTAATATGGGATATGATCAATACTCTGTTCCTGACGACTGTACCTGTCGAACCTACTTTTGTTGCTTTCCTTTAGCACTCGCAAACACTTTTCCACGGCCTTTCGTACCAATTCTTTCAAACTTCTTTAAATAACAGTGAACTTAAAACCACCCACAACGCCCTTCGGGTTTGTCGCGTGCACTTTTTCGACAACCTTTCTCGAAATATCTGTATACTCAAAACGCACGTAGACAACTGCACTTTAGTCGCTCGTTTCCACGACTTTATCACTCGAAAGAGTCGACTTGTGGGCAATTCTCGCAGACAACGTACGTAGCAGTTATTAACAAACCTTCCACGAGAAAGATCAACTCTTACTCTTTCATGACCGAAATGAGAACTTTCCTCAAAAGCCTGACCTAGCTTATAACTACAGCCCTCCCTACTGCTTGGACTAATGTGGTGGACAAATATTTCGCCAAAAACAAAGTAGATCCATTTTGTATTTTTTCCCTAGTATCTTTGCGATCACTGTGTATTTTCTCCCTAGCTATTTCAGATCATTGCAAAGGGTTATTTCGAAGGTAAACGAAACTTCCGGCCTCTACCGTGTAACTGTAAATATGAGGTAACCGCGCGATATAATTTGGTAAATCAAACTTCCACACATTATAAGAATGCAAGTTACTTAATGTGCGCTCACTTTAGAAATTACCACATTTTATAGTTTCTCTAGTCAGTAGAGGTTTCCCGTGCTGCTGCTCAACATCACGTTACTTCAGTAAGGGCGATCTATTCTCCCGCCGCTATCAATGACTAAAAGAGCGGAAAGACCGACTCATTAACACCGCTCCGTTACAATAAACAAACCAACATAATAGTTTATTATTCACAGCCGCTTTGAAAAGTCTTTTTCTCTGAAATTATTTTAATATCCTTTATCAAAAGGAAAACCTGGTCTGCGAACAAAGCAAATAAGCCGCCTATCGATTAGCCGGCGTATTCTCGGTTTGGGCGTTTTCGGTAATTGCACCTAATATGATGATTAGACGCAAATATTTTAGCTTAAAAATTATTCCATACGTGATTTAACATCACAACGGCGTCACAAGAACCCTGCCAATCACTTCTACTACTCTTACAAAAATAACCTGTTAATGTTTCCAATGGAGATCAATATTTCAAGTAGTATTAGCCCTATCAATCGTATGCTTTTCGTGACTGCGGTCCGCCTCTGTTGAGATTTAAGGGAGTGGGTGGTAAATATCGCACGCATGAGAGCATTTTCTCGACCAAAACATTAGGGTTCTAGACTTCCAAGCATTTTTCAGTCGAGTAACAGAATGAAGGCTGATATAGAATTAACGCGGTTTGGTAGAATCATGAAGACGGATCTTAAAAGAAGACGGCACATGGGTGGTACATGGTTGCTTATGTTAGATGTAAGTGCTTGAAATTCTCAGTTGAGTCATCATTTAATTCTATGCCGCAAACGAGACATAAATAGCGATACTCAACAATTAATTTCTTCACTGCATTCTTTTTTCTAATGACTTTTTCTACATTGTCAGCCTTAAATTTAAGATTGACGCTCTTGAGATAATTCTGAATAAGCTATCTAGACGGGATTCATTAAACTAATGGTTGAAAAATTGCGAACTAAATAAGACAAAACAACCTTACAACGTGTAGGTTTCAGCGATACATATAGTTTAATGGGGGATAGCTTCTGTTTATAACTCAGTCGTCGTTTTTTAGATTAAGTACTACTAAATCGTTGTCTTTGTAGCTGAAAGAAGCGTTACAAACCACGCTGGTTATAAATCACGTATAGTCAACACACTTTGAAAGGTAGGGATTATAGGACTTTACCGAATTTGTGGCAAGCTCTGCTTCAGTTACGGGATCATAGTTTCTTGCCTAAGTTGCTCAACAGTCGTGGTACGACTGATAAATTGGCCCTGCGTAAGAGCATCTGGGGCTAAGTTTTAAAAGACAACACGCTTCTACAACCCTTCTAACTTAGCTATGATTTAGTTAGTATCAGTTGATTTTTATAACAAATCAGGGTCATGTTTTTGAACTGAAATTAACCTCCGCGCCGACACCACTGACATGCATGAAAGAACCCGGCATGTAATTCCGATAGTTGGTGCTCGTTGGGACGAGTCTGATGACTTAGGGTTTCAAGAGAACGATTGCTAGTTTAATACCCGAAACTGAATACCAAATTTATACAATTCTCAAATTTTGCGGAAATGCGGACAACTATAACTTATTCGTTATTCTTTCGTTTTCCGTGAAACGGAAATCAGTGGTTTGGATCCTTTCAGGGAGCGCCGATTTTGTTAAAGCAGAAAAACCACCAAAGTGTCTCTCTGATATAAGGCAAGTTCCTCCTGAATCTTAAGAGCGAATGCACAGAAAAATCGAGCAAAATCGGTAAATCGTGGCCACTGCTCAAAACCTAACTTACCCTCATTTTCAGTCTGTAATAAGGTTTTAATGAGTTTATAACACTGCTGAGGTTTAAATTTCAAAATGCGACCGAGTTTGGGAATTATTTGAGATTTTCGATTTCAACGGTCAGCGGGCCTAAAATTAGCCGCCGAACTCGGGAAAATAGCCCAGTGACAGAATTGAGCTGATTTTCATAAACGAGCGAATATATTGGCAATCTTCCACTTAAATCTCAAAAAGCAGATATCTAACAATTTCTGAACGGCACATTTTTTAGATTTAGAGTATAAAATATCGACGAACCAGCAGAATTTTGAAACGTAATTTGCATAATGCTTATAAATACAACAATTTACCGCTAAAACCAAAATCGAATTTTCTATATGGGGGAATTCTCCAAATCACCCCAAATCCCGCTTACTACCTAATGAGATATGGTACTTCAACATTATCTGAAAGTTAGTCTGGTGTTCTTGCGAACGCTTGTAAAATAGACTGATTATTTTGAGGTTATTTCGCCCCAAACAACCGCTAATTGACCCCAGGGTCAATTGACACGTGCACGTCACCTTAGTTTTATGCGTCGATTTGAGCTCGTTAAAAGGGAGAAACTAACAAGATTCTTTTAATATGTACCTGTTTTAATGAAATACACGCAATCTTCAAAAGGAGAGGCCGTTCAATGGGTAATTTCTGTTCTTGAGATCTTGTAGATTGCAGCATGGCGTCTGCGAGTAGACCTGAGTCTAGGTCTGTTTTCCCGTGACTGCGAAATCAGAATAACATCAAGAAATAATTCTCCCTCGAATCTTCTTAAGTGAATCAGCTTTGCAGTGCCTTACCTGAGATAAAAAGTGGGCCGAAAAGCAAACATTTCTAGCGCAATTTGGATCCTTTCACTAAGTAAACCTAAAAGAACTACCTATGGTCTTAACTCCTTTTCTTACTTTTCAGCTAAGCAGTGGAATGGATGCACTGCCGGACTTTTTTCGTACCAGTTTTTTTGCAGACTTTAAGACTAAAATACAGGATGTTACCTTCATGTAGATTCTTTTTGCCTGACATACTTAAACTTAAAATTGTGAATTCTAAATGATATTTTCTTTCCTTGCATTTAATGTATATATATATTTTCTATATAGTTTTTATGTAGTGTCAGCTCGAAGATATTAGCTTGTTAGCAACTCCAAAATTCCAGTATAAATAAAGTTTTATGTTATGTTATGTTGTGGAACGAAGTGTATTGCAGAGCGAAAGGTGAGTAAACGTGGGAAAGAACGTTAGCTTTGATTGCGTGACCAGCCAGTAAACGATAGTCTCCAGCGAAAAATAGGATTCGCAAAAATCTTGCTGATGTATATTTAACAGTTTGTTACTTTAAGTTTACACCTGGTTTGTCTAAAACTTTAAACAATGCATATCTGTCCAAGAGTACAAGAATGTTTCGAAAGATCCACCCCTAAATAACTGTGGGCTACTCCTTTTTCCCCAGCACCGATGTGCACTTCCTTCCCACTGTCTTTTGCATGAGGCTTGTATGCTTTTTTAACTGTTATCGACACTTAAAAGTGGCCGTTTAAGGCCTGGTTTAAGAACTTGACTGACTTAAAAAACCGTCGCGAACATGCGCTATTATTGTTGGACTTTGGAAGCTTTAAGCCCAAAATGATGGTGCAATCTCGAGAAATTTGCCCGGGTCTAATTATAAGACAGAGAACGGGTACTAAGAAAGGGTCGGTCTCATTTAGCAACCCGTGGACAATCTGGGCACGCTTGCCTTCTGTCGCAGGGGCAACCGTTAAGACCAGGTACGCCGCCCCCACCCGAGAGGATTGCATGGCATCCACCATTTCAGTCGCTGTTTCTACATCATGACCTTCAATTATCATGAATTATAATGCGGGCCTTGATCGTTGCCACCTTACCAGAAGTCTAATCTTCGCACTGTTAGACCATGAGAATCTCTATTATTATTCCATAAATGCATCATTGACTTTTCCTTGCTCAGCTTCCGGTAAACCGATACTCCGAAGCAAAAATAGCTTTACAACGACTCTATCCAGGCCAGAACTCCTGATATCAACAAATATACCCCCAAAGAGAGCAAACGTTCCCCGAACTATTCACTTGACCCACCTCATCCCTTCGTTAAGAAACACTACGCACTCAGTTCACTGGACAAAACGCGCTCGTGAATATACCAAACTATAGCCGTTCATCCTACAAGCAATCTTAGTTTCAGCAGGCGTGGCCACGTTTCCAGTTGCTGTAAGATTAATTCGACACCTGCAACAGACACTGTAAATTAAATAGCAGCCACAACGCCCTTTTTTGAAACACTCAGGACGACAAAGTTTATAAAAGACTTAACAGGTGTGCGCGGCGGTTTCCTTTTCTTCCTTCCCTCCCATTGTAGCACTCAAATTCTGACCCTGATATTAATTCTAGTAGTAATCAATCGTTCCTGAGCCGATAGGCACAAGGATACAAGTTTCTTGCAAAATATGCCTTCGGCCGCTGATTAGGTTTGGTTCTGTGCTTTGAAATAACTTTAGGAACGAAACATGATACGTGAGGGAAGTGTCAGGCTAAGGGCAAGTGACTCTCGGTGGTGAAGACATATACTGAGCTTGTCAGTATTTCGTAGCCTGTACCACGTCGCGAAAATAGAACAAGCCAAAGAAAAATAAGACGCCTTTCTTTTCCCAGCCCCCGCAGGTTTTTCGCATTACTTTTTACTGCACAACTGATTCTACCTTTTCGAGCCGGAGCGAAGATGGACGCCCTTGGGGTTAAGTTTCCACTTCATTTTCGGCACCTGACTAAACGCAAGCGCTGACTTGTGCGCCTATGCTTCGTTTGCGCTGAAGTAGCAGTATATGACCACGACAGACTTGCTGCTATCCTTGGTTTGAAACCGCAATGGGCAAGAACAATTTCTTGAAAAGAGCAAACTGTTTAATTTTCCTCCTTAGTAGACATGGAGAACAACTACTAGGACTTAAGCAATGCCATTGCTTAAGCCCTACTAGACTTGAAAAGAGAAAGCATGATGCTTTCTCTTTTTAATGATTTACGGCTAAACGGTACAATTTCATGTAGCTTTCACGCAAAATTAAATACTTAGTTGTTTGCAGAATTGCATTTAACAACAAATTACAGAAATTTAACTAAGTTTAGATCTCATAGATAAGAATTGAACGGAAAAAACTTTTGGGGTAAAAAAGTCAAAAAATAATGTTTGCTGGAAAATCACTTAATGGACATACAATAGCAGAGATATCATGCCTGTAATTTTCTGTTCAATGCACCTTATGACAAGTCTGACTAATCCACTGGTAACCCATGCCTTAAAACCGCCTTGAATCTTAAAATTTAATCCATTTGCCTTTCATGCGTAGTGGTTGGGGGTAAAATCAGAAGAACAGAACATTCAGTTACTGTACCATTTTTAAAAGTGGGACAGTATGTTTGCTAATCATCTTAGTTAACCGCCTTTAAAATAGGACAAAAGGACACCTGGTCATACAGGAAAATGAATTTACTGTATCCCGAAAGCTTTGGTTTCCCGTGCACTTATTTTTCGCAGGAGACAATCGATAATTGCCTGGTCACGCAATCGGAGGTTAGTAACTAATTTTAAAAAAGTCATTGATACCATCGCCGCTTAGCAAATACACTACGTGCTGCAAAGGATCCAAATTGCGCTTATAGAATGTTTTCCTATTCGGCCCACTTTTTATCTCAGGTAAGGCATTGCAAAGCTGATTCATTTACGAAGGTTCGAGCGAGAATTATTTCATGATGTTATTCTGATTTCGCAGCCACGAGAAAACAGACCTAGACTCAGGTCCACTCGCAGACGCCATGGTACAATCTACAAGATCTCAAGAACAGAAATTACCCATTGAACGGCCTCTCCTTTTGAAGATTGCGTGTTTTTCATTAAAACAGGTACATATTAAAAGAATCTTTGTTAGTTTCTCCCTTTTAACGAGCTCAAATCGACGCATAAAACTAAGTTGACGTGCACGTGTCAGTTGACCCTGCGGTCAATTAGCGGTTGTTTGGGACGAAATAACCTCAAAATAATCAGTCTATTTTACAAGCGTTCGCAAGAACACCAGACTAACTTTCAGATAATGTGGAAGTACCATATCTCATTAGGTAGTAAGCGGGATTTGGGGTGATTTGGAGAATTCCCTCATATAGAAAATTCGATTTTGGTTTTAGCGGTAAACTGTTGTATTTATAAGCATTATGCAAATTACGTTTCAAAATTGTGCTCGTTCGTCGATGTTTTATGCTCTAAATCTAAAAAAATGTGCTGTTTAGAAATTGTTAATATCTGTTTTTTGAGATTTAAGTGGAAGATTGCCAATATATTCGCTCGTTTATGAAAGTCAGCTCATTTCTGTCGCTAGGCTATATTGCCGTGTTCGGCGGCTAATTTTAGGCCCGCAGACCGTTGAAATCGAAAATCTCAAATAATTCCCAAATTCGGCCGCATTTTGAAATTTAAACCTCAGCAGTGTTATAAATTCATTAAAACCTTATTACAGACTTAAAATGAGGGTAGGTTAGGTTTTGAGCTGTGGCCACGGTTTGCTCGATTTTTCTGTGCATTCGCTCTTAAAACTCGTACTAAGTTGGTTGATCATGACTGATGGGTGACCGTACAACCGGAACAGTCGCCTGAGTAAATTGGAAACAAGAAACCGCCAAATCCACTACGATTATCGTCTAACTAGAGATTAAATCCAAATATTACGTGGGGGAGTCCAACACTCGTGCATACACGCACAGTATAATGACTATCATGTGAACTACTTGTGACATCACTTAGCTTAAAAAGAAATGACGATGCATGATGTATACTTGTGTCCACACACCCATTCTGCTTTCTAAAAAGGCCTGCTTTTATTTCACATTATTATGACTGGGAAAAGTCTGTACCTAATTATTTTAGTTCTACGATGAATTGCTAGTCTCTCTCTTGATCTTGGGCATCAACCGCATGGCCAGCGTATCACTGCGGGTATATGGGAAAGCGGAGGGAACCGCAATATGCTGATATATTTCCTGGTTGAGCAATTACATCACGTGCGTGCAGCCAAGTGTAATTTCAGGGCGGTATTAAATAGGCTCCTGGTAATGTCAATTTTGAAGTGATTCATAACAACAATTAGACAAAAAGAAACGATATGGTAGATTGCAAATAAAGCCTTTATAGTATCTCAAATTGTATATCTTTTTCAGCCTTGGCTTTCTTGTACTGAGTTCACCATTTCGAATTTAAGAGGGCTCTGAACCTCGCTCGCGTTTTGAATTTCTTTAACTTCTTCAAATTTGGCATTTTTATCATGTTGACCTTCCACAACAAAGACTCAAGGAGCTTGTGTTTTTTATTGAAACAAACTAACGGTTAAGATGTCGTAAGCAGGCTTTTTCTACGGTACATTGTTACGGTTTTACAATGATCAGGCACTTGTTTGTCACCGTTTGTTGTCGTAGTGTTTGTTCCGGCACCGCTCTTTCGCTCAGGTTCATACTTTGCTTTACCATTAATTTTCAAATAAGCTTGACCGATGTTTTTCCTTAGAGAATGGAGGTTTCATCTCTGGAGGACATTCTCACGGCACCAAACTTAAATAACTGCTTCCAAGCGGAGGATGAAGACAAGGGGAATGGTTCTTCGGCACAGTCTAACAATGCATTTACGCTTCAAGGATGCGCGGACGAAAACGAAAATGAGGTATTTCAAGAGCATCCAAACCTTTCAACTGTGACCCATTTTGATACGCAGGCTTGTTAAAATACACAATTAACTCCAAGATAGGGCTACCCTGGGTGCCAGAAGTTTTTTTCTCGCGTGCGACGAGGAGCTTCGTCGGCCGCAGGCCGACCCGTCTTCGGGCGAAGACCGGAGACACGAGCGGCGAAATCGCTTTTCGCGCGGGTCACTTTTTAAAGACATGACCGAAACCGGAAACCGCGCATGAAAAGCCTCTGGCCCCCAGGGTAAGATAGGGCAGTCATAAGAAAAAAATAAATCTTAGTATAAGGGATTTCAGTCGCCCACCACCAGTCTTCGATAGTTTCCTTTTGGGCTGGCGAGTATATCCGCCTTAATAACGTCGGTTTATAACCGTATATTCATTTCCAAGTCACATATGCACTTTACGCTTTCGTTCCATTCAAGCTGTGACTCAGATAAGCTCTAGTGACATACTGGCTGAATCCAGTCCACATTTGCCTACCCCTTCCCCTGCCAGTTAAGTCTGCCATATTGCATTCTACACTTTCCAGGGTAGAATGAGAGAAGTCACATTTTTCTTTAAAGATAATGGTTTGGTTTCTCGTAACTTCCATGCTTGATTAGTTTTCCGGATCGAAAAGAGTTTCCCGTTCTCTCCACAATCGGCAGTTGTTGCCACAGTAAATTTAAAGGAAAAAATTACGAGAATATATCCAGTGTGCCGTTAGTATCAACTTCCTTTTTTGGGAGCTTTTTAAGAATTCCAAAAATGATGAATTATAATTGTGGCCTGAAATGTTTTCGAGGCTTTGCATACTCATGTCTGTGAGATAGAAGGGTTCATAAGCTGTGATGTTCCAAATTTTGTTTATTCGGATGCAAACTACCAATGTTCTCGTAAATAACAGATAAAAATACACATCGGGCATCCGATATCCGGCTTGTTAAAGCAGCAACAAAATGTTGTCTTTCTGTTTAGGCTATGAGTGCTTAAAAATACATTAATAGTTACCTGCTGGATAGGAAAGGCTCCAGTACTGAGGCCATTCAGAAAATAGGTATCTGGTCACCTCGCCACCAACGAAATCCCCACCAAGAATAGAACCTAGCTTAGCACTGTTTCGAACCTTCATGAACGCAAATTTCTTAACCGTTACTTTATTTTCATATTTCAAAGAAATTACTAGAGGTTGTGAAACGCTTCTGCCAGTTTTTTAACTGATCTCTCAAATGTCAAAGTCAGGTGACATTCACACTAGAGTATTTTAGTATTTGCATTATCAAGAGCATAAGACGTTAGATGCAAGAATCGTCAATTTAGGATCGACAGATTTGTATTTGGGTCGACTTTAAATTGGAATATACTTGGCAAAAATCGTAGATAAGTAATCCCACGTATTAAACTGTGTCAATTATTTCAGTTGGAGGCGAGTCGACCTCTTGGTGGCAAGATGGTTTGGTCGCGAGATGACCCGTCGTAAACCAAAAAATATTTAAGTTTGAAGATAACCTGTCTATATCGCTAAAAACTCCTAAAGTCCTACCTGTCTACATTTTTGACATGGTTACTTCTAAACTACGTTTTCAAAATACGTTCTCCAGTATTGAGTAAAAGCGATTACCGGTGTTGGATTTTAGGAAGAAAAGACGTACAATGTGCATTATCAGTGCACACACAGTTCTTGCCAATCAAACCCAAATATAAGATTCGTACGACAATTCTCATTAAACTAAATTCAATGTTACGGTACAAAAATGCAAATCTGGCGCCAATTTTGTTAAGTGCGTTGGCTGGGAATGCTCTTACCCACTCACTCATGCATTTCACTCCGGCGTAGATCAGTGAGTGACTCTTGGGTCAATGCACATGATTACGATCTCAAATCGTTCTTTTCATTTCAGCCAGTTCCTACGCCAGTAATTGAGACGGAGGAAGAGTCAAAGCGCCGATTGGGTAAGTGATCATTTTATTCTGCACGTTCTCTCTGGTTGTCGATTGTGCAGAGACCGCTTTCTCCACACCGCACCTCTGTATTATGACAGCCGATGAATGCCTTGCCTTGCAAATCCTGTAAAGTGGGTAGAAATAATCTCCCTTAACTTTCTTAACTGGGCGTTTAAATCCTGTCGGTCTACGTGACTCGTGCTTTGATACTCCAAAAGTGTGCCTTTTGACGGTACAGTGTCCTTGTTTCCTGTTCAGCCAAGTCATTAATCATTTGTTATCATATAGCTATCGCGTTGCGTTGGGTTATGTAATAAGTAGAGAGTTTGCCTGTAAACGAATCAACAACTCGGTTGTTTTCTTTTTCACAACAGCAAACAGCTTTTTGAACTTTTCAGTAAACCGTTTCATAAACCATTTCATCCATTTTTGGCGGCGTCTGTGCGATTTTCAACTGCAAGGCAGTGTTTCGAAGGCCAAGTCGACTAAACCTGAAAAATTCCGAAAATGTTTTTCCTTTCACGGTGACTTAAATTGACTGAAATCTCTGGCATTTAAAATAAACTAGCAATTAGTACATGTCAAACATACTTTACTACGGTTTTTTAATTAAGTTGTCGAAATAAAATTAAATTATTATAAAAACGATCTATGATCATCTATGGGCGCTTTTCCTCTCAAAAGTTATCTCCAGATTTATCAATTGCCAAATGAATCTCGCATATCTAGTACAGATATGACTCGCTGAGTACTTAAAGTACGTGCTTTGGCGACTCTCTAATTGCCCTGAGGGAAATACAGTTATGCTTCATCAGTAGTCCTCGTATTTCAGTCAACTTGTATGAGGAGAGTTCTGTGTCTTTTCTTTTTCGGATAAAAGATCATAAAACATTGATCTTGACTGATACGTAAATAACCAGCTCTCATTTGCGAACGTTGTAGACTGGTTTGAGAACTGATAATGAAGTATTATATGAAGTAGTACAAACCCAGCCTACATTTTGCATGGAACTCTGACTCCAAGAGGAGAAGTACGAGAGGGGATATTTACAAACCGCATGGAACGGATGTGAATTTCGAGAGTATCGATTAGTCCTCAAGCAGTAAATCTGGGACAGATTAGAAATCAGCTTTATTTAGTCTAGAATAAGGTATCATTTACCGTGAAATTACCAGCAGTCGTCTAGAGTAGGAAATTAAAGGTCATTAAAACCCGGACGTGAAAAACCAAGCTGCAGGTACAATCAACATTATCCAAGTACGATTTTTACTTTGTTAGCAAATGGCTTCCCACTGAAAACACTGCAAGGGAAGCGTGAGACAGATAACTGCATGTAAAATGTTCTTTAACAAGGTTATATACCAAGATGAACAGAGTGCACCGTGAGACAGTGATCTACTGGATATCAATTATAATGGGTGTGCCATAAATGGTACAAAAGCGTAAGAGAAAAAGCCGTGAGGAGGGAAAGTCGTAAAAAAGAGAAAGTAGTCTGGAAATACAATGCTTCAGTTACATGTAGTTATTTCACTACTGTTCTCCAATTACAAGTAGAAGACATATACGTAGAAAAAGGCGTGCATCATCCAGTCATAGAACTGAAAAACCGCCAGGCGTCATATTTATTGAGGATAAGGCGGGGCGGCGGTGGACATTAGAGTTCAGAGGGGAGCTGCTTATTTTACGTCGGCCATGTTTGCAACCAGCGAGGCGAAATGAGAAAGATGCAACACAGGCCGCGCTATTCAAACAATGAACTCGAAGGCGCTTTTACTCTACAGAGTTCAGTGACTGAAGGAAGAGGTGTTTTAGTCCGGGATGACGTCCTTTTCCACTGGTGTTTGTTTGTTCTGTTGAGGACTCCTAGTAAACGTAATCTCTTTTTGAATCAGATTTTGTGTTCGAACTGAAAAGAATAAACACCCAGAACAATTCAAACGTATACACAAATGGCTTGTTAAATTCTACGAACAAAGACCACTTTAGAGTCTATCAGAGATTTGACCTGAGAGAATTACCTGCTTTTAGCAATGATTTTTTTTTACTTGATATGTAATTAGCCACTTAAACTATATTAAAACAATCCAGTTTCGTTGCTTGGCTCAGCTCAGTCGATAAAACCGCCTCGTACTGAAATGTTTTTCTAATCAACTCAATTCTTAACTAATCTATGAAACATCTCGGCTTCGGCTCTTTAGGTAATTGTTAAATAAGGTTTTTGGAAAGAGCTTTCTACGACACGTGTTACTGAACTTCAACATGTGTCAAATACCCTTAACCTTCTTTGCGGCTTTTTGACATTGTATAACTCATAAGTAGCCAATAAATTCGATAATTCTACCTCACTGCACTTAACCATGACATAAATTAAAAGATGTGGTAACTTTGAACTGGGCGTTTTCCGGGCTCTTAAACAGTAAACTGGAACACAGGATTTTTTTTTAGACATGTGAAGTAATGTGAATCGTAAATTTCAGAGCGACAGTCTGTGCACCTTTAGGCGGTGACCTTTCGAATGAAAGTCTTCAGGAGAGCTTTTGCAATGAACTGATTGCCACGAAATATTTCATAAAACGTTTTTCGTTGTTGTGGTTGTTGTTGTTGTTTTTTAAACAACTTTTACGCATTTTTGGGAGGTTATGGGTTTAACATTCCACTCAGTGTTTACTCCAATGGTCAGATCAGTACGGTGATATGTACCACTACACTTGGGGAAAATTCTACGATGTGTCAGTGTATATGACATGTGGGCTTCGGCCGGGACTTTCGCAAATCTTGAACAGTATTTTCGTTTTCAGTCTTTTACAAATTGAAGATTGACATTTTTTAGATTCGGAGTTTCAACATAAACATTTATCTTTTTTCCCAGTAAACACTCGTGCCTCGCAAAAATGCCAAGGTTAACCGCCGTGGTTGCTCATCCGAGTTTGTGGGTGATCCCATTCATTTGAAAAACGAGCATTTCATGTTAATTTTTATGAGTGACTCTCTTTACAAACACCTCCAAGAGCCGTATTCTTTCGTGATTGAAGGCTTGAGCCTTGACAATCCATGCTAAAAGAGTTTCTCCTTTCAGCGTCAGTGTGAAGAGGACATTTAATCTGGTTTCCTAAATGAGACTTAAAATAGAAATTTCATTCTTCTACATGGATGGTTTGGCTCCTTGAAATCTTTGTCAATGAACTGTAATCTTGCGAGCATAATTTTTGTTTCCCTAACTAGCTGCTCAGTTTAACTCAAGAGATACGTTAGATCGCGAACGGTACCGTGTTGGGTGGCTGTAACTGTTGAGTTCTACGGATTGAATCCGAATTTGTCTCCAATTATGAT
>CALNXK010000007.1:4475000-4520000 GCA_942486035.1 Porites lobata | reverse complement strand
GGTGCCCCTGAATTTGGAAGCAGGATGGCGCTGTATTCGCGGGCTAGTAACTAGGAAGTGATCGTCTAATGAAAAGTATTACACAGTTGCTTGAAGTCTCGTTACTGCCTTTTTTGTGTGTGTTTGTTTTATAACCTGACTCTTGTCTTTTGATTTGTCTTGTTTTGTTTTTGTCTTTTATGTTACTGAAGTAAAAACGAAATCCAGATAGAAATTTAGGAGTTTAGTACGGTTAAGGACGGAAGACAAGTCAAGATTTGTAATTCTAACTTTACCGTTTGTGGATAAAACGGAGTGACTAATCAAATGAAATCTTTTGAAGTACTGCGTTATTGTACTTTTCGTTTTTCAGTCTTTCACTAAATGAAATATGGGGCAAAGTTTCCTAAACTTTGATAATGAGCAAGTAAAAGGGTTAAGAATGTGAAAAGTAAAACTACCGTGCTGTTCTTTGTCAAAATTATGCCCAAACCTTAACAGCATTTGGGCCCGTCTATTCATCGAAAAATTTTTCATCTTTTCTCGCCATTTGTTTATTTGTTTTTTTAACGTCGCAGAAAGCAAGCAAGCTGCGTCTGTGAGTTATTTTCTCCGATGGAATGTAAGCCTGCATCACCTTTCAGTCGTTGACAATATGCCTTTTCTAGACTTTCAACAGCTTGGAACACTAAAGTGCTCGTTAAGATTAGCCTTTCCTCCTGCTGATGTTTTTCCGGTAACCTTTGCCTCTTTTTTCTCCGGTCTAGATCTAAGAAAGGTTTTTCTTCTCTCCTCTCAGACGAGGTTAAGCTGCGAAGTGGAGAGTTATTACCACACAAGGCGGCTCAAATTTGACCCTTTCCGACTCCCCGAGAAAATGATACAGTTTCACAAAGGTGGTTCCAACTTTAAGTTTGTGGACAAAATCCAGTGCAAGCTCTTAGCAGTTTCGTATGGTCATATGTATGTTTTGTAGCATTTAACATATTGAAATTTGGGAATTTTCATGTTGAAGTTTGACTTTGGTCACTTTTATGAGTGAAAGGTTAAGTCGGGACTGAAATAAAGCGGAGATAAATCTTGGAGTTAGGAATACCAACCACCATTTAAAGGTTGATTTACACAGAGCGTTACCACAGATAAAGCAGTGATTTAAATTATCGGAGATAATTGGATTAGCTTAAGCTCCAAACTAGTCTACTTCCGCAAGGTTTGTACACGACCATTTCGACGTACGAAAAAAACACAAATATATAAGACAGTCAAAACAAAGAAAGAAACAAACTAACAGATTTGGTCTTAATAGGACCATACCTTGGAAACCGAGAGGGAATTTAACGACAAAGTTTAGCTTACGGGAGGACCCTGAGTCTCAGATACTCAAATTAAATGAAATAAACTTTTTAAAGCGCCCCCTAATGGTCTAAAAATCGAAATAATAACGAGACCAAAGAGAGAGCACGTAACTGATAAAATTCAACGACAAGAAACTTTTACGATAAGTGCTGTCGCATTAAAACAAACAAGAGGCAAAGACCAACTCTTACTGGCTAAACGTAAGAGAACAAACCCTAACTTTTTTAAAAAAATATTTGTATTGCAAATGTTCGGCTGGTTTTCGTCGATTTCCAAGAGATTACCAAGAACTGTACTTGAAAAAATTTCCACCAAGAGTTACCCTGAGAATAGTCACGCTTTTTTCATCTGCATATTTACAATCAAAACAAATTTACGAGGAAATATGAAAGCAGATGCCGTGAAATACACGTCTTGAAGCAAGTCTCGTTATCTCTTCTCTAATAAATACTGTTGGTTTATCAATAACTTGTGTCACAACTTCCTTAATGTTCTTTCAAACGCATGATCCTACATATCACGCGACGTGTGCTCGCAGTAGTACTGTAATATTTCTTGATATATTTATGCTTTTATTTATTACAGCAGAATAAAAGCTGCGGGAAGCATGGTTTATATCCCTTTTTATGTTTCATGTTATACGTCGTAAAAGATACAAATTAGTACCAGATGTATTCATGCCCTTTTTCATACGTCGATTCATTATAAATTCTAGCGGTTAAACACTTCACTTTGTAAACACACTTTGTTCCAACTAAAAGCCAATGAACCGTACTACAAAGAGGTCAAAAAGAGCGTTTATAAACTTTGGAGAAAGTAAGCAAGAAGCGTAAAACAATATGAAATGAACAGTTTGAAAAGTAAGCATTTTCAGTTTTTCCATTGCGTGAAAAAAAGTATAATTGATCATTGTTACATTTTCTACCTACAAGACCGCTACATCAAACGTTATTGAATTTACGCACTCATGATTGTTTTGTTGTTGTTGTTTGTTTTTGTCTCATACTGGCGAAACTACACCAACGGTGCTAAATGAAATTTTTGATGAAAACCCAGGCCAATCATCGAGTTGCTCGGACGTAGTTCAAAATTGCGAGGTCGGAAGGACCCCGCGGAGTTACTCCCCTATAAAAGTAACGGGGGTGCTCGTCAGAAAATTTCGAGAACACCCTCAAAAGGTACCAGAATCTAGTTTTATGGGCGTGTCCCCAATTCATTTTCACCCCTAAGAGTTACCAATTCAACAACAACAAATTATATCACTGGTACGGCAAATTTTTGATAGTAATAAAGATAACTTTCGAACACTTTCTTCTCAAGGACTTTTTGAAAGTAGTGTCATAAATCTTTCTCCTAATAAATCGTATCAACTCTGGCAGCAGTCATTTTATGTTTTAGTACCCTAAGCGGTACCAATCCACAAATTTAAACCCCTAAAATACAAAGAGCACCCCCGTCACTTTTATAGGGGAGTACCCCCGGGGGGAAGGAATACTCACTGATCATAAACCTCGTGGCACTACTCGTTTTTGGATATGCAAAATGAAAATTGCTACGGTTTTTTGGAGGATTTAGACATTCTTGGTCAAAGTCCAATCCAAAAAGGCCAAGACAGCAAGGTTTCAAGAACAATTCCAAGGACTTTCAGAATAATGACACCTAGGAACTCTTCCAAAAACTCAAGAGTTTCACTTGAAATTCAATTTTTTTCATAGCCTCCTATCTCGAAATCACTTTATCTGCTGGAGAGGGCTTCATATATTTTTAGCAGCACTTAGAAAATCTAATGGCTTTTATCCATAGCAGTGAGTGGAAAAACAACGGCTGAATTGTATTTTAAGTGAGTATTCTCGCGCAGAGTAACTGTTAATATAATCCATATAATAGTTTGTCAGCGTTGATAGCCATAACGGAAGTATGGGAAGTCAGGTCTGAAAAAAAAGGCGGGCCGGCGTTTTTATGAAATGAACGAAGGCTTATTCAAAAGCGTCTGTGAGGGAATGAACCACAAACTGGTTTCATCTTGGTTTTATTTTCTGAGCGGATAAAGTTGACTTGCTCTCAAGCTGACTTTTGCACTTCCTACCTTTAGTCTAAGGCGGAACTGGTTCTACCTTGCTTACACTTGTTCTTATCTCGTTAGTATTCTAGAAGAACCTCAATGCATGAGAAAGACATTGAAGTTTGATTTTATCACTTCTTTTCAAATTACTATCAATTTATCACCGTGACAGTTAATTCTGTTTGCAGTTTTAATCCTCAAAAGTAGTACTTCTGAGTTGCTGTTGAGAATGTTTGCCTCTCTTTTACGTTTGTGAGCATTTGACATTAAACAGTGGCTATCGAGTAACAGTAGCGAAGTTTCCAGATTTGTCTCTGTCCTTGACCAACTTCTTGTAACTATGACGCAATGAGCTACGTCTGGTATTTTTGACAGCCTGCTGGAATTTGTTTCATCTGTCACAGGCAAACTATCCGTCAAAGGAAAGAGGGGGCCGGATCGTTAGAGACTATTTTATGAGCCAAAGTTTCTTAGGCGATTCATTCTGAATTGTGATTTTTCACTTCAGGGCACAGAAACTATTAAAAACATTCCAAATGTGAACCTATCAAGGGGTTATCATCCCAGACATCGACATGAAAAGAAAATTCCTTTGTCAGAGTAACGTCAGTATAGTAAGATTAAGGAAGTTATTCTCCTTTTTTTGTGCAGCTGAAATACTTGTCCTGGACTTAAATACAATAAAAAAACATTCAATAGAGCACGTACACAATTTTGAAATTAAACTTGCGCAATCAGGTTAAAGAAATTGGTATTGTAATCATCCACGTCCACGTCAGCGCTCAACCGCTGCATGCCATCAACAAACTAACCCCCTGGAAAGGATTTACTTATGCGAATCGAAATTTTTACGTGAAAAAAAGAAGAAGGAAAGAATGACGATTGTTGGAGAAACAACTAATCGTGTGATTCATTTCTCATGATTTCTGCATCTAACCATCAGGAAAGACCAGGAAATGATGTTACATAAGCGCATACTTTAGGGTTTAGGTAAGCCGAAATGTCCAAGTGGTATCATCTGGCTTTGTAATTTTGGAAGTGTTGTTTAACTTCCTGATATAAGCCATTAAGTATCCGAAACTAAAATGCCCTGATTTCTACACCCTTACATAAGGTAAATTGCTTCCAACCACACGCTTCACAACGAGCGAACAGTAGATTGTTAGCCCTAAATTTTGCAAAGGGTTTAAAAACAGGACAGAAGGTACAGAAGAGAAGTAAACCTCGCTAAACCTCCAGCCAAGAGGCTTACAGAGTATAAAAAGCCTTTCCCTTATTTCACTTGTTACCAAACTATTCAAATCTTTTCCCACATTTTTTGTAAAATAACATTACTGAATGCTTTCATAATTGCCATCGATAGATAAACCTTATTTAGTAAGCAGTTTTGGCCTCGCCTTGCTTGAAAAGTCATCTGACAAAGGTGGGGAATGTTTTGATTACATTTCGTGTGTCAAGCCCAAACACGAGATGCAGCCATAAATTCTATAGGAGAATATAATGAAAATAGCTTCACGCCTTCGGGATTGTTAGGTGTCTCCATTGAACAGCCGAGAACACAGTTGTTACTGTTATGTTGTAGCATAAAATCGCGTGGGTTTCCGATTTGCTTGTTGAGTGTGTAGAGTCCACAAATGCTTTATACAATGTCTAAGCCTCGACTCGGCGGATGAAGCATTACCACCTTATGAATTAAATAGCCATCGACAAATATTCTTTGTGGCACTGCGTGGGGTTTTCAGAGGGTTTTAGTTCGGACCAATTAGGAAACACTTGTTCAACTTTGAACTAGGGAATTGTAAGATTAATCCTTTCAGAGTGACATGTGATGTAACTTTTGAGTCCACAAATGAATTCTCTTGGTAATCCTTATAAACAATCAAACAAAACCTTTTTATATTATGGATTATTGTCCAGTGTTCACAGAAATAGCCTACTTTTGGAATCTTTGGTAGAAGTCTTTTTCTTTTTTTTAATTCGGCATTTTTAGGTGCGGAATGATAAATATTTTAGAATTAACTTCAGAGCTAAACACGCGGAAGGCGTGTTATCTCCGCTGTTAAATCCTTTATTTTTAATTTCCTGCGCTAAAAGCAAGTGATCGGCTGTTTTAACTTTGGCTATCCAAGTCAAAAGGAAGTCAAGGAAATAACCACTTTACGAACATTCACTGTCACATTAGATCTGTTTAAGTCAGTAAGACAAACATCGTACGTGAGTCAAAAAGAATTTTATTGACATTTTGAAAAGCTTTGTAGAACGAAAACACATTTGTAAGGGTGATATGTACGGCTAAATCGCAGGAAGACAATGATTTTACCACTCAGATGGCCAAGGTACTTGTCTCGCTGATCGCCCGATTGCAAGCCACTTCACCTTTGTTAACTAATTAATTTAGCTCAAGCAATCTTCACTGAATCTTGACTGAAAGAAAAATATATCTTTCTCAGAGCGTGGAATTTTTCACGCTTCGGATGTTCCCAGATGAGGATACAAAATAGACGCTCCTTTACCTTTGTACATGTAATGCAGTAGCTTTCGTGCCGTTTCAGCCGGAATTCTGCGAAAAACTCCGACAACTCCGTTTTCCACCTTCCGGTCAGCGATCTCTAAGTTACGTTATTGACGTCATCCGGTGGCCGTACCCCGTAGAGTGGGTATAAAAGAGCCACCTTTTTCAAAGCGTGTTTAGTAGTCATTTGCTGTGTTCAGCAATAAATCATGTGTGGAGCTTACTGGAAGGAGGACAGCGAACTCTCTGACAATTTAGAGTGCAGGTATTTGGACGCCACAATGGAGGTTGTTGCAGAATTCGCGTCAATGCTGGCGGATGGTATTTATTATTTCTGTAGATCATTTATGTTATGTGGTCTAACTGACCTTGTTTCCCGGCCTTGTTTCTACACATTAATCAATTCGTCTTGAAAGATTTCTTTAAGACGTTGTTTTCTAGAACATGGGAAAAAAGTCTTTGAGAAATTATCACGTTTTAACTTCTTTTTGTATGCGGCAACAAGCATTTTTCAAAGTGAAATTTATTCATGTTTACAGGGTATCTTACTCCCGATAGATATTTTTCCCACGAGGTCACCTCGAAGATTACAAATTACAGAGTACAAATTACTGTGGTTTCTAAAGGGCAAATAGCGTTCACTTGCCTTTGCAAAGACAATTCTAAACCAGTGTTTTTTCCTTCATTACTAAGCGGTAATCCAGCACTGCTTTCCTGCTTTGTTTTAAGCCATTTTTAAACGGGGATAGAATCGGAAGCAGTGGCAAAGTGAAGCGACTGCTTATAAAAACTAACACTAATCCTGGAGGACTTAAAATAATAATTTCGACAAATCTAATATCAACAAAAAAAAATCCATCACTTTAAGATAACCGTATTGCAAATATTCCTTTTGAATATAATTTGTCACGAGTAAGTTGTCATGACTAAACAACACGAAAATAGTGACTCCCACTCAGAAACAAAGTTTCTGAAACAAAACAGGATATGGTACGCGCACCTGAAAATTAAATAATACGCCCTTCGTCGACGTCACGACCGGACATCTCAAAATAAATGTGCAGATACAAAATTTGATGGAATTTTGTTTTGAGAAACTCTCGACGATAGACAGCATGTCCCTACAGCTTCTTGGCAGTAGAGAATTAGAGTATTTAATTTGCCTGCCCACCCTTTACTGTTGTGTTTCTTCACGCACAATAGGTGGTTATTTGTCAAGGCGTTGACACAAACAATACGTCAATCAAATCGGGTGTTGGGATAGTTTCCTGGGGCCTAGTCTCCTTGGATTTGTCATTTTCTAGACATCAAGCTGTTACGGAAAATTTCCTCGCTCGAGGCTGAAATGAGTACTTCTGTTCTATGTACTCAATTAAACCGTGAGTGCGTCCAATATCTGTGCCGTGGTCGCTAATATATCTCATGGCAATGGCGCTTTCTGACGGTGTTAATACAACTGGCGAGAACAGGCGAAGGATTCTCCGGCGATTCCTGGCTCGCAAGAACAAGAAGGGAGCGATCAAAGGTACAAGCTAGGCTTGTAAAATTATTTGACCCGAGATGTTAAGGAATTTCAACTCGCATTGCTTACATTTTATATACTGTCATTATTCAGAGCTGTCGCAGACTATATGTTTTTTTGTTTTGGTTCTCATACGCTTGCTAGCCTCCGTTCAGGGTTAATTGTCTCACCTTAGTTTTTTCCTTAGCACACAGAAAGAAAACTACCTGGATGTGAAAACATTTCATGAGTTAAGAATTCTACCATGTCTCCGTCTCAGTTGCCAATCATCTCTTTCACCAGTGTTACAAATTGCAACGATATACAGCTGTAGTAAGATTCGGCGAAAAAAAAAAATCAGTTTGTTGCGAAATTGGTCAAAGATTGCCTAGCACTTGGCAAGAGACCGGTCGGTCATCAAGGAGTTCATCAGTAAGAAGGCATAAGTAGAATTCCATTAACTCGCTAATTGTGTGACATCGATTTTTTGGGGGAAGGTAATAACTTTGAGTGGGGCTCTAAACCCCGTACATGCTTGACCATTGCAGCGGAAAGGTTCAAGCGTGATTAAACAAAACCCTCCTGATTTTTGAATGCGATTGGATTGAAAATCGTAAGCGGACAAAGCAATACACAGAGGAATATAAACAGCGAACCACGGCCATTCATACGTTCAGTATTTGTTTTGCTTGCATAGCCGCAAAGTCTTGATTTGAATAAAATCTGAATAGGCCTACTCACGTGACGATGGATGGATCTGTTTAAGGAATCCACTGTTCCGTTAAGTAAATTTAGTTAAATTTAATCGAACCTCTGCTGTTGTATTCGGTGAGACCGTTTTCGCGGTTCTCTCCGCCTTCCTGTGAGTTTGCCGCGAAGATCGTTCAAACAGAATGCGACCCATCTTGCGCGCCAACCATGCGTGAAATGACAAGTAAGTCCGAAAAAAAATTAGCCATAAATCAACGTGTTTCTGTAAAATATCAACGCTGTTTCACGTTGTTGCCTCTTTTCAATAGATCGCCGGCGAAAATATCAGGTCTTGTTCTCTGTGATGTGTTTCAAGTGTTGTTAATCGCAGAGATATTGTGTGTTGCGGCATCTTAAGTAGCAATTGTTTTTCGAGGGCATGTGGGTTTCAAGAAGTTAATTTGCAAATTTTTTTTCTTACATATTTTCTCATTAACCGGCGACAAGATGTTTTGTTTGTTTGCTATGTCAGAGGTTTTGGTAGTTTAGTCCTTGTATCCTTAAGATGGGAGAAAGCAAACAGAACTATGCGGGAGGCTGCAATTATCTCGAAGTACGCTTCTTACTGAATTTGAAATGTTTGTTCCCATAATCGCCCTTGGTTATCACCTTACTGTCATAAATTATTTTCAGAGAAATAGAAATTCAGCTGTTTTGTTCCTATAGCAAGTTTTTGTTACAGCCTACATCCTGTAAGAACATCTCTGTGGACTCTTGTTTGCGCTGGTATCACTGAGCCTAACCTTCCTGTCTTGTCAGTGCCATGTTTGACAGCCAAGCGTCACACTTAGTATCGAATGATGGATGACCGCAACCTAAACTGACATGTGCGATTGTCTTGGGTAAACCCTTGAATATTAAGATGGCTGAACAATTTTTCATGTCAAAATGCAAAACTGACAAATGCTTTAAAAAGTCAAAAGTTGCAATGATTGTGATTTGTTTGAAAGCCGCAAACCGCTCAGTGAGATTTTTTTAACCACGCATTGACATATTGTACTGTATTTACGTTGAGCGTGTACATGTGATAAATATTTATATGTACTATGGCAGTATGCATCAAAGAATTTTGGTACTGGACTTTTATATTACCGGTAATCTTATTCCCTGCTTTTAGTCTTGAAGATAGAAACAGCTCATTTCCTTGCAGAATAACCAGTGACCCTAAAGTGTCATGTCTCTTGTTTCTGGAACTAAAAAGAGTAGAATTCTGATTGCTTGAGTTTTAAATTGTGATCATATTATTATATTAAACAAGGGTGAAAGTTTTCAGTGCATTAGAGACTCTGTTTTCATAGAAAATAGCTAATATTAATTTTTAAACACACTGTAAAACACCATCTTCAGTTTTTAGTATTAATTATGGAATACTTGTCTGCAAAGCCACCATGTTAGTGTCAGTGATTTGCTACACTGTGCTTTATGAAAAATATTCAATAAAATGCTCAAAAGCTCCAAACAAGTTTCTGAATCTCGCCTAGCATAAACATTTTGTGCAAAGCTTACACTTCCTTGTTTACGAAAGAAAAATAAGTCACTGGGGGTCATAGAATACAGCCCTGCTCCAAATATCACAGTGTCTGCCTCAGTTAACTGTGAGTTTTGTTTCTATTTGCAAATTTAAGTAACATAACTATTGCAATTTTGCCCTTGTATTTGTGTGAAAATGAACACCATGATGCTTTCCCATATAATTTGATTTTAAAATAATCCACTCCAATGTCTCTGTAAAGTATGAGTGGACATCCTTTGAACCAGTTTAAGTTACCTACCTTGTAGGTGGGTCTCTCAGAAATTTCTAAATGGTACACACAGCATCCATTGCAAAACCTTTCTTTGCTTCCCTGCAGAATTAGAGGCTCTGGAAGCATGCTACTGGTTAAAAGCTGCAGGATTTCCACAATATGCACAAGCCTATGAAGGTAAACACCATAAAATATTAACTGTGCATATAATCTCACTTTTGACCAGCTCTGTGAAAGCAACAGTCAAAATGAAAGTTGTGACAAAATTTTCATTAAAAATCAGCAGTCAGTCACAATACCTCCCACACCACAAAGAAGGGGGGATTTTAACCTGAAATTTTCTTGTCATGAAAAAACTGGAAATGTTAGTATTTTATCTCACTAATAATTTGCTTTATACCTCTCTCGTGACCACCATACATCTTAGTGTTTTAGTGAATATTTCCAGAACATTCAATTGTGGTTTTAAGACCCCTGTATTTACACTAACTACCAGTACATGTACTTGTTATCCTACTTATCATTTTTTTTCCTACTAAATTTTTTTTCCTACTAAACACAAGATGAAATTTAATCTTTAATTTCCAACAAGTCATTTGCTAGGGCTGTCTTGTACAGAACCCATTATTAGAAATGCTGACAATAGATTCTATGCTTCATTCATGAATCAGATGGAAAGTTTCCCATTGATACAGCAACTGTTATCAAGGAACATGACTTCCTGGATCAGGATTCAATCCAATCCTTATACAGGTAATGACAGGCACGGATCCACAATGGTTTCCATCATTTTATGGAAATCAGTTAGATTTTTTATAATAAATAGTTAAAAAAAAACTTCCCAAGTTGAAATCTGGAAAATGGTTTGGACAAATGTTTTTTTGTTTTCCAATTCTCAGGCATTAGATCCCCCGAAGGGAAATGCTCCCCTCCCCCCTTCCAATGGCTCAAAAACCCAGGAATGGGGACTTTTATTAGGAAGTTCAAATTTAAAGAACTTCCCAGGGGAGCATACCCCCAGTGGACCTCGCTAAAAGCAAAACTGATTTTTGGTCTCATAGCTGCATTTGAGAGTGGGTATCCAGATTTTGCAAATACACTACCCTTCTAATTTCCCTGGATCTATCAGTTACTTTATTATGTTACTGAAATGCCATGTTCACTTTTATAGGCGTCTTCAAACACTTAATCGATGTGCAAAAATGAATCTCCACATCAAGGTAAAAAAACATAGCTCTTTACCTCTTACTCCTTTCTTTTTGTTGGTTTGTTGTTGCTCAAAACAGCATTTGAGAATGCTGTCAACCCATGATGGCAACATGAAGATGGTGACCTAAAACACTATCTAGAAGAATAATGTAACAGACCATTATTCACAGTCATTGGACTACCCTGCAAGATCTTGCACACTACCATTGGACTGGACTGTTTTTCTTTCTCAACATTTTGATTTTCTGTAATTGTGGGTAAGGGGTAGAAAATTATTCACTTCTGCTAACTCTTAGCATTATCCTTTGAACAGAGTGATGGCTATGACTCAGATGAGGAAGACTTGATTGCCTTAAGTTCACGCTGGAAACTTCAAAATAAAAATCGGCGGTGGTCAAGCAGAAGGAATGGTTCACCATCACTCTCAAAAGGAAAAGGTCCATCAGGTTTAAGCAGTTCACATAATGGGATAAACACATCATTGAACAGTGTAACAAATTCGAGACAAAGACCTTTCCACAACAAAGACAATCTTTTAGCTGATCCATTAAATCAATTTACACACTTGGATTTATGCATATCACAAGGAAGAGCAAGTGTTTACGACAATTTGGCACCTGGATTAAGTGCCAGTACGCCGTCGATATCAAATGTAGGTAAAGACCTTAACAGAAATGATCAACTGAGGAGTTCTACTAGGAATTACAAACGGAATCTTACAAGCAGTGACTTAGGAATAGAGTCTTGCAGTGGATCATCAAATGAGGGTTTATCAGACTTTGAGAGGGACGATGAAATCAACGACTTACCTGGAGACTTGTCAATGTTACGGTCAATTAGAAATTCAGAAAAACAATGTAGTGACGACATGTCTCCATCATCAACAGCAGGAAGGCCAAAAGTACGGTGGCACAGCTTTGAGAAAACATCTAAACCTGAAATAAATGTTGCGTAAGTTTCAGATCATAGTTTATAAATAATTTTGTGAGCAGCAATGCATCTCCCAATACATAATGGATAACTAATCTTATTGAGGTGCTGCTGTGATGCTTTTAATGACCATTGAGATCAGACACTTCACTCACTGTAGTGATTTTGGATGTGTTGTGGTTCAGTTTTATCCTTGGTTCAAATTTTATTTTCTTTTGTTTTGAGTATGGGAATGTATGATAATAACATGAGTCTGAAACAAAAGAAAATAAGATTTAAATCAAGGATAAAATTGAACCACAACGGATACATCAATTATTATTAGTGCAATTTGTTTGTTTGTGAATTTTCTTAATGTTAAGTGAGTGAAGAATAGCTAATATGATGTTCTCTACAATGATAACCATTCTCAACCACTTTTCAATAGACATGTCATTGATATGCAGTAGTTCTCTACCAACTGGTCTTTACCATATCACTGGTATTCTGCTAAAACTAATATCTCTTTGGTACAGATCACCAAGAATATGCGACCTCACAGCAGGGCAGCTTGCAGTTCTTAGAAAATATTCACTTTTGAAACTTACAGCACTCATGGAAAGACACACACAGTCTCACCGAGGCATGTGGAATTGGTAAGTTTGTTAATTTTGTTACAAAATATTGTGTATTTGGATTTTAGGAGTTGGTTTATAACAGAAATACTCTTTTTGTTAATGCTCGTACCACTGATTGTAATATGTGTACGAAAATCACTTGATGTGTGTACTTTCTTTATTTCTAGGTCATTTCCTCACTTCTTGAAGAAACTGAAGTCACCAGATTACAGAGGTAATAGTCCTAATTTACTTGTTTTATTGTCATAACCTGGAACAATAATTATTGACAAGGCTGTGCTTCTTAGCAGCACCCGGTGGCCACTGGCGCCTAACCCGGGTAACTAGACTAGAAAATCTTAGTTTTTCTTAGAAATCATGTATAACTTTGGTCACCCTGGATTTCACAGGTTCACAGCTCTGTGCTCTCTTCAATATTTTCTTATAGCAAAGCCTTGATTCATTATATGCAAATTACAAATTGTGTGATCGTGGTGTATAATTTATACATTTTGCTTGTCTTTTAGACAGAAACGTTTTTGGAGTTCCTCTCTCGGTTGTTCTCCAAAGGACTGGACAACCGCTACCAAGATCAATTCTCTTTGCTATCAACTATCTTCAAAGATCAGGTAATGTCACATGTCTGCCACTAGTTGAATTAAACTTTCTCATGATAGAGAAATTACCAATCAAGTTCTTATCAGGTTTAACCATTTTTTTTTCCAGCTGTCGATGCTGTTGGTATTTTTAGAAAGTCCGGGGGCAAACAGAGAATAAATCACCTCAAGGAAATGATTGAAGGAGATCCAGGTACATCTGCTGCAGATTCATTTTAATTTCTGATAAGATCCCACTGTCATGATCGTCTGACTCATTCACCCTTCCAGATTCGCCATTGCAGGGGATCGACAGATACAAAATTCAAATAGGGCCTCTTTTTATTGTGTTAATGGATGATAGATAAGAGCATTTCATATTTCATAATTGCAGATAACACTGACTTTGAGGGTCTGTCACCCTATGATATGGCTGACATGCTCAAGCAGTACTTCAGAGAACTTCCAGAACCCATCTTGACTTCAAAATTAGCGGAAACATTTATATCTATTTTTTCAAGTAAGTATAGCACGCGAAGTGTTAAGCCCACATATTGCACAATTCTTTGATAACTTTTAACCATCATCAAGCAAAGCAAATAGTGAATGTCCTCTAACTCAAAACAATTTTCATTGCCATTGTGGTTACTAATTAATAGAAGTTTCTATCAGCACAATGATATTCATTACAACCATAAGGAGTTGACTACTAGATAATTTTTTTTATTTATGCCTTGGTTTTGTATTCCTGTCCTTTACTGATGTTGGCTATTACTGTTAAACTCACAAAACCTGTGAACACCTGAAAAATTTCAGGAATGTTGATTGTCTACTGGACAATTACAATAAAGTTCAGGACATGCAAGCAAACCTCAAAACCACAAAGTAATTACTGTTGCTGTTTGCGGTTTAGTTAGGTCGCACCTTATTGGCTAATTTCTCGCAACACAATAACATTCCATAAATATTTTTGGTGTTCATGGTTTTGTGAGTTTCACAGTAAGGGTTCCAACTGGCCAGTGAATATGGCTCTCACTCCTCGTTCCTCGGTGCTGGGGACTTCTTTGCCGGCTAGGTGCTAACTGGCAAAGTGGTCAGAAATAAAATCAAAGCATTGTTAATACCAAAATGATTAAATCGTCATCCTTCTGCTTGCATGGTGGCTGAGAATAGAGATAAACTGTTTTTGCTGTGTAAACTTCTTCTGACTGCTCTTAACTCACCTGTTTTGCATTTTTTAGCATGATTTTTTCTTCATGTAGGGCTTATTCAATCGATTTTATCTGTTTTTGCACCTTTAGGTATCCCTCCCAATTCCAGAATGGAGGCAATGCAAGCAGCTATTCTACTTATGCCTGACCCTAACAGGGAAGCTCTTCAGACACTTCTCTTGTTCCTAAGTGAAGTGGCTGCCAACTCTGAAACAAATCAGGTGAAGTTACTTTAATTATTGTACTGTTAAATCATTTGTCAAGCAACAAGTTGATGATCATGATTCAATGATGCGGTGGCAATGAGAACGTCGCTTAAAAGTGGATTTGTGTTCTTTTAGTCGTTATCGTGATTATTCCTACCCACTTACTTTGTCATAAGTAGGCAAACCCTCCTGAAGTTGAATTCCAAGGGACCATATCCAAGTTCAGAAAGAGAAAAATATTTTGTTGTTGCTTTACTTTTCTCCATAAAACGATAAATAAGGCATTTTCAAGTTGTAGTTGTGCAAAGAAATGTACAAAAAGTGGCATGAATGTGCGAAGTTGTTGGTTTTGTTTATTAAACCTATTGTTTTTGTTCACGTTCTCATTGCCGTCACATCATTGGATCTTAAAGTCCCTGTTAACAACTCTCTAACACAATTGGTACTGATGTATCTGTTACTTCAAAGATACAGTCATGTATTCTACATCTCACTGAAGCCAGTACCAAGGCGTGCACCTTCTGTTGTTCCAAAAAGTAAACAAATTAATCTTTTTTCCCATTAGATGAATGAGAAGAATCTTGGCGTGTGCTTTGCTCCATCGCTGTTCCATTTGTGTGGTACTAAAGAAGATCCATCTGCTCCCAAGAGGCAAAAGAGAACACCTATGAACAAAGCTTCCAAGGAGCTTACTGATAACTTGGTATGTTCCGAAACCCTGTAAATGCTTGCTTGTCTAGAAGTTCATAAGCAGATCAGCGTATAAGTTTGACTTGTGTGCTGACTAATTTCCCAGAGGAACTTGAGGAGAGGGAGTTGTTGCTTGGGTGGGAAGGGGGGACTCACTATTTTAACCATTTCATTTCCAACAATAAATTGTTCAAGTGAGGAAAATTCCACATTAAATTATGGAGAATCCTACAACACAGCTTAACTAGTATCGTGCAAAAGACTAAAGTACTACCAAAGAGGTTTTATGACCACATCATAGCATTTCTTCCAACAACAACTTCAACGTAACGTCTCACCTCTTTACCCCCTGACTACGATTTACAAAAGAATGTTTTTGTGCATTGCAACCCAACAAACTGCAAAAAATTGGTCTGTATCGTGACGAATTTTTATTTTCTTGTTGTAGGCTGCACATGAATGCCTTGCTCAAATGATAACGGAAGTGGACAAGCTCTTTTCGGTAGGTTAACTTCAAAGGTGAAATTTCTGTTGCTTCTCAAATTTATTCAAGCTTGCTTTTCAAATTTTACCTCACCTCGTTCGAACGACCATTAGTCGAGGACAAACAGCTCTCGAAATAGACTCGAATGCCAGTTTTGGTGTTTTTTGTTTTGTTTTTGAACGAGAGGTTTATAATTTTAAGCTTCTAATGAGTGTCTCACCTTTTTGTCAGATCCCCGAAGATACAGTGAAGAACAGTCGGTTTTCATACATTGAACAAGGTGAACCCGTGTCGCTGGATCAGCTTGGAAAATCCAAAACAAGTTCAGACAGCGGATATCAAAGTTACATCCAGTCTTGTATTGCTGGACTACTCAAGGTAAAAACTGTAGGTACACTGTAGGTAATCAAACAACACAATCATCACAAGCAAGCTTTTGTCGACCGAGCAGGAACGGAGCGGGACTTTCCCGCCAAAGCCGACCGTAGCAAGCAGGCTGCTTCCAGGGCTTTTGATTGGCCCATCCAAGCACTTTGCACTCTGATTGGTTAAAAAGAATTCGTACCATGGAAGATCTACACGACTCCCTCATTTGGCATTTTTAGTTTAGACACTGAAATCACAATAATGAAAAAAAATGTATGAGCATAAGTTTTAATTCTTTTTTTTGCTTTTCCCTTTTCTTTAGGAAGCAAAAGACAAATTCAAGGGCTGGGTATCTCACCCATGGTACGACAGTTCAGTAGAGATATCATACAAGAAAGTTAAAGATGGCTACCCACTTCGTCTCTGGAGATGCACTGTAGAAGTGAATGCCAGTCCGGAAGATGTCATCAGAAGAATTCTTTACGAAAGGTAATAAAAATAAGTTTTATTCAATGGTATATTTAGTTCACGGGAGACTCGTAACACAGCGAGGTGAGACAAGTGACTAGAGAGGCAAAATTTAAACTGTTCGTTCTGATGGTAAATGAGATGGTTTAACATACATAATATCATTTTTAGGCATCTTTGGGATGAAGACTTGGAATCGTGGGACATGGTCGAGAAAATCGATGATCACACAGATGTGTTTTATTACACGACGAAATCTATGATCCTTCAACCAAAACGACGTCACGTGGTGTTAAGGTAAGCATTACATCCTATATATGGCACAGTACTCGGCAAGAGCTTTTACTCGAACAATAACAATTTTGTAATTTTAGAAAGAAGTGAGAACCCTATTGTGTCTGAGTAGACATTGTCAAAGAAAAGTACCCTCAAAAGCGTTTTCGACGCCAAATGTGCTACCTCACTAAATGTATGCTGTATCAGTGCCAATACCAGTAAATTCCATGACAGACTAAGGTTGGAAACCTTTTTAAGTGCAAATGAGTAAAGCTGTTTCAATCATTTCCCCCAGCATGACGCTACTTCCTCCTTGTTTAGCGCAAGGTCAACTGTAAGAAATTGATTTGGTCCAAAAACCTTGTTATGCATATAGTCGTATTGCTCGTGCTGACCGAACCTTCCCTTTACATAACGAAGCCTTCGTTATAACGAAACCTCGTTACAGCAAACATATTTTGCCACTCCCTTACATCGAGGTTCCACTATACCTAACCGTACTCTTCGCTTGAAGAAGACCTTCATGGCGGCCATTTCACCGGCCTGCACACTGGATGAACATAACTTTTAGTTTGTTGTATAAATTTAGTATTAGCCTAATATCTCTTTCAGTGAGTCGTTCAAAGTATTCACAAAGCGTGTTTTTCGTGTCCCTCAGTGCCACAGCTATATATTTATATATTTTTCTGTTTGTTGAAGTTGTTTCCGACTGTTTAAATTTTTGTTTTCTGTTTGTTTCTTAGATCATGGACGGATCTCGATCGGGGTGTCTGTGCCTTGGTATCCACATCCATAAATCACCCTAAAGCTCCGCCTTCCAATGGTGTGACTGCTATTGTACTAGCGTCAAGGTACCTTGTGGAACCCCTGGAGAACGGCAAATCACGACTCACGCACATCAGCCGCGTCGATCAAAGGTTAGCAAAGTGCAAATTTGTTTGAAAAAAAAAAGAGATCTAGAGTTTTACCACTAAACCCCTGCAACTCACAGATGCAAATAATTAAAGAATAAAATTGTAGAAGTACTAAAATCAAAACAAATGGCATCTTACATGTACAAAATTACGGTTATAAATGTTCTTTTGAATGGACACACCATAGGATTTGGTCCACAGACTCAAAAGTTAGAACTACATGCGAAACCATTTTACCCGTGTAAAAGTACAGCCGTAGAGATTTCATTTAAATTGTCACATAAAAATATAACGTGATCAACTAATACGTTAGGCTCGATTTCCGCCGTCTCCCGGGTCCGGTCTTTAGTAAAACGGCGTTTGCTTATCACTGCGGATCTGATCATGAAAAGTATGTCGACATACAATTTTGGCACAACTGCTAACTGTTTAAAACAAAAAAGGCGGCCTCTTTTCCCCGAGATAAGTTTAACACGTTCTTATTACCACTGTTCATCTATGCTCTAATAACAAAGAAACGAAAATATTTTAATCTCTCTAGAAAACGGAGCCGATCGCATATTATCCGAGTCTCTCGGATCTCTAGAATGTCAGGTCCTTATAGAAATCCCGCGCCCACGCGTTTCCTAGTAACATTTCGATCATTTTTGATCTGCGTGTGAAAATGTCGCTGCAAGAAATTACATTTACTTTTCAATCAATCGGTTCAATTTTGAGCTCGCAGAGTAGGTACTATGTGTGATAGCAAATAACTTCCGCTAACAAGTGAGGTCAGCTGCTAATAATCATTCATTAATATACCTCATTCAAATTCATGACATTTCCACTCCATTTGAAAAGCTTCCGAAAACATGGTCTTTCATTTTTTTCCTCCGCCCTTTATAAGTTTTCCGGTTAAAAGGCGTCGTTCTCTTCGGATGGTAAAGAGTGGATTATTTGTGGTTTATTTCCTGAACAAAACGTGAAAACGTTCAAAAGACATCCACCCAAAGCTTCAAAGTGAATGGGCCGATCGAGCACCTAGTTTTCGACTTCTGTGTTCAAGGATTTTGGCGGAGGAGGGGGTAACCTGCGATCAGACGGTCCTTCTTCCCTTTATCTTTAGGAGGTGTTCGCCGACTTTCGCGCTCTCCCGAAATAAAGCAAGCCTGATCGCTGGTTAGGGAGGGGTCTCCTGCTCGAACCCCCCGCCACCCCTTCAAAATACAAAGGATCATTGAGGGCTCTGCCAACCCAACCCCCTGTGGAAGCAATAATGCATGATGTTAGAGAACGAAAAATTATTGCTCGAGACTAAGAAGTATTAGTATTGAAGACGGTTAATATTTTTGTTTTTGTTCAGGGCAAGAACACCAGATTACTACAGCAAAGCACTTGGACCATTTTTGGCTTCATCTGTGGCGAAAGTACGGGACACTTTTCAGTGTGGCTCAGATGGACTGGAAACTAATGTATAACGCAGTCGTCAAGTGGCGTAGAATTTGGGGTTGAGTCTCGAAACGAGACTTCAGTTCCTGACTGCTGAGAACAAGGCGGAAAGAGTTTAACACAGTCTAAACTGAACGCATTTAAAGGATGGACAAAAAAACTCCATGTGAAATTTGCAGCTGGCGCCTGTATCTCTGATCAGGTCTTGGTCTTGGTTTCGTTTGGTTTGATTGGTTGGCGAACGTTACAAGAACTTTAGAATCAACCAAGTACCGAACATCACTGAAGACTTAAGAAACAAAATAAACTCTATCATAACAAACTTTTCAAACTTTGATGATTCCCAGGGGTAAACAAAAGTAAAGGACAAAAAGTAACTTTGAAAAAAAAGAAAACTTGACTGTCACACAAGGAAAAGTGTTGTGGAACCAAAGTGGAAGCCCACTGACTTAAACCCGATGACAAATGCACTTGTTCTGAGAGAATATAATTTTTAAAAGATGTACAGAGTATTTAAAGAAGTCTACATTCGCAATCCACTCGTGTTTTCACGTCGATTCGCACAAGTCGTCGGTTGTCACCTACGAATTTTAGAAGGGAATTTTGTGAACTAGAAGCGTTAAAGAAAATTTGGTAGATAATTTTATGAAAGAAAAAACATATTTCTGAAAAATAAAGGTTTATTTATCACTTTGCGGCAGTAAAGCCGAGAATACAAAGCCAAGTCAAGATTTTTGTTGTATGTCTTTTCATAGTTGGCTGTAACAGTTGGTAAAGACCATTTTTATAAACATTTTCGTAAGGTTTCAAGGTTTTTGTATGTTTAATTGCTATGAATATCACAAAATGATCTTTTAGCATAAGATGTAAATTATGCAGTTGCTCTTTCTTTGTTAATTTATTACCCTTTGCGAAAAATATTCACAAAGTTCTAATATATACTGTACTAAATCACATGATCACCGAAGGGAAGGTAAAAGCAAGGGACAAAAACCACTTCTGTGAAATTGTTTCAACAATAAACAATATTGAAAACTTAATTTGACTTAAATTTCACTGTCTTGTGTTTTCATCGATTGCAATCCCCCACCTAGGACATAGACTGAGAGTTTATCACACCTATCTTCTCCTTTAACGTTTAGTAGGTATGATTAAAGACCAGTAACGCCTTTCTATTTGCTATTTATTTATCTTTTTTCAAAAAGGTAAACGTTTTGTTCGCACCAGTTGAATTCCAAAAATAATCGTCCGGTTTTGTTACAGTTAAGGACCTGTTTACAGTACAACCTCGACATAGCGAACCTCCTCGGTGTAACGAAAAATTTTCTTTACCCCAATAATAGTAGAATACATGATAAAGTACCTCGATACAACGAAACCTCGTGATAGCATCACAAGGCCTATGCTCTTTGCATTGACTTCTCTACAACTTGAATCCAAATGACCAACCCACCCTAACCCTCCGACCCCCCCGACACAACCCTGCCCGATCAGTTATAACAACACGTTGCAACACGCGCATGGTTTGACGTCATTATCAAGGACTCTTTAAGGCAACCTCTTAGTTTCCGCATTCGAATGCAAAACTACAGTTCTGTATCGACCTTGTGTAGGCGGTTGTGTAAAAGGAAAACATGGCAATTATTTTCCTTGGGAAGAAACGCATGTCTCATTTTTTCCGCTAACACTGGCTACCAGGGGAACCTTGCTCGTAAATACAGCTTTATTCATTGTGTTTTTCTATCATAAAATTGCTCATTGCAAGCAATCATCATCATCATCATTACAGCTTGGACGAAAATAATTTCAGTTTTGCTCAACAATAGTCGCCCTCGCTGTCAGCACTGCTAGCCCTAATTCTGACCGGGTTCTCAGATGCTGAAAATATTCTTCTTTTAGAAAGATTTCAAAACAGAGTAATGGAAGCAGTTCAGGAAAGAATGTTTATATTTGAATGACGTCAAACCCAGGAGTTCTCATACCGGAAATTTTTGCAAAGCAACCCCCAAAAAAGCAGGGAATCTTTTTCTATGCGACGCGCAGCTCAAACTCTTTTAGCTAAGCGCATACTGTTTATTAATGATTAAGGTTATACGATTTTTTTCTCTTCGAACACCCTCTTCTTACAAACCACAAGGATCTTGAAAGCGTTGTCATCAGTCTAAACTATTTCCTAGTAAAAGGTACTGAGATATCTCTAACCGCATTATTTCGCATATTAGCACCAAAAACAAAAGCAATAGACTTAATGTAGTTGCCACTAAAGGCAGGCACTTGTAGTGACCCCGTTATCCAGTATGGGGGAGTCCCTCTGGCTTCAAGCCAAATTAAGGCGTAGCAGCATATCTTTTTCAACCTGTATCTGCTCGAAGATCATGACTGATCCGTTACTGAAGTGTTCACCATGACGGAAGGTCCCCTAATTTTTCCGCCATCAAAGTGATAACCTAAATATTTTGCCTTGGTAGCCCGCAGGTATAATTCCAGTGCAATCAAACCGTAAAACCGCTAACTTTTAGTACTTCCGAAGAAACATACCAACACATCCTGCAGAACCGCACTAAAGAACTCAAACCAACCGGAACATCGCAGTGTAATATTTGCAAGATCAAAGCCAATCACACAAAATGCACTGAGCTTTCCCAGCTGACAGTATTACTGAAGAACTAGCGGAAAGGTTCTTCTAGTTTTAATTTTCATTTTAGGCAAGACATTGGAGTTTTGGTCCATAAGACAGGTGCATAACCAGGAGTGTCGCGAGGTTCTCTTAGTCATTAAAGTTAGGGGCTCGATCGTTTTATCGCCGGAGGTCTGTGGTCTGAACTAATGGTAAGTAAAATATACTTCACTAAAAATACCTTCTGTAACAATCAACAACTTTACTTTCATTTACTCTTATGATTAACTAATGCCTCTGTCGCCCAAATAAGCGGTCGCTGCTGGTATGCGTGAAGCGAGTGGTCTTAGTTCATTGTTGAAGTTCTCACTCTAACCTAATATGTGAATTTCGAAAATTCGAAAATTTTAAGTTACAGTTTCCTGTTATGCTGGACTTCAATGTTATAGTCAGTCATTCTTAATAACTTTCTATTTTATATAAAATCAGTGTGTATACCCAACAGAGGTTTTCATACTAAATATAAATGTTGCGTTTGCATTCAGCAATAACTAACATTTCCTTCATTAAGTTGCCAATCTTTCAGTTACTAGAAGATTAAAGAAAATCTTGTAAAGTATTCACACAATTTAACCTTTTTAGCTTTGACCTTTTCGTTAATATGTCGTTAAACGTTTAGGTGAGTTTAAACGCAAGATACACGCCTGAGTTTAATCGATAGAATGTGAGGATTGATATTTATGTCCGAATGCACTTGCTCTTATGTGCACTCATGATTTATCAGGTTTCCGTATGCATTGACTAACTGACGTTAATCACCTTCGAGTAATCACCCGGTAAAGCATTTTCTGCAGTTGTGGAATACTTTTAAGTGATGCTCTGTTTAAAATCCCGACAGAGCGGGGGGGGGGGGGAATTTTGGTGGGGGTGTGCTGCCCAAATCCTGACCCTGTTTCAGACTAAAAATTGTCACCTTCCACACGAGTTTTCCTGGTATAAGTAGAAATTAAGTCATCATATTTAAACTAGAGCTCATCAAAAAGATTTCTTTAAGCCCATTTCGAATTCGCATATTACTTTTTCTTTCTGATTCTTATGAAATTGAAACGACAAGGCCTTGGAATACAGTTGACCAGCAGTTGACTGAAGTGCAGTAACGACGCAAATAATCTAGTGAGTTCCCGGGGGGGGGGTACTCCCTTATATAAGCTATATAGGCATGTGCCGCCCCATCGGGTGGGGGTTTTGCGCCGTTGTGGTCTGAAAACGGGTATACACTTTGCCCATTTTGGTCTGGAATCGGGTATGGTTTTTGAGGGAACTACGGGAGTCAATGAACGTATTTATCGTTTCAATTCCAGATGAGTAGGAAAGAAAGAGAAACGTGAGAATTCGAAATGGATTTGAATAATTTTTTTGTTTGCGCTCTAATCTGAGTAATGATAACATACTTTCTACCTAAAGGACCAGGTCTGAAAACGGGTATGGATTTTAGAGGTCTGGTCTGAAAACGGGTGTGGAAAACTACATTTTTTCGTCTGAAATGGGCTCAGGGTTTGGAGAACCGCGCGGTACACCCCCACCAAGAATTCCTAGGAGTACCCCCCCGCAGTGAGTGAAACGAGCCTGCCAATTAATACACCATACAGTATTGAGCAAAGGTCTGCTACCAGACTTCACTTCACTTGATATCTCTTTCTTGCATAAGGTGCGGCGTGAAATGATGCCTGAAGTCGACTCTAGCTGAAAATTCGGGCACGCCCCATCAGATAAAGATTGTTGACATTTCGAACTCGACGTCTTAAGTGTAAGTGTAAATACAGGGGAGGAAAGGGGGCAGCCAGAGGGAGCTGAACGGATAGCTGAGCTTAGCCTCGGTTTCTCACAAAGGGGCCTCCACTCCCTCGAAGTAGTAAAGAGTAAAGCTTGCGCGGGGAGCGTTGTCGAAATAGACTGTAACGTCTAGTTGCAATTATGAAAATGTCCCATTTTATATTAAAAATGACAAATCAAAATTAGACACAAAAACTGAAAATAGAAGTTTTAAGCCAGTTTCTATTTCTTTTAAGCTATGTCAATGGTCGTTTTTGATTATCAAAAAGGCAAGCTATTAACGTTTATCACGTTCACGATATTTTTAGTCAGCCAGGAAGGAACACTGAGTGACTGCTAGAGCCGGATTCTCTTTGTTATGAGCTATTCCGGTCCTGAATATTAAGAAGTTGTCACAAAAGATTTTCCGGAAACATATATCATGATCAACTGGAAAAAACCGTCGATGGGCGGGTGATGCAAGAAGTCGTTGGCGGAGAGCAATCATACATGAGTCGAGTCACTTGGACCATGTTATCAAAACTGAGAAACTAAAATCCGATGACACTGACACTTGAAGTCTACTATATTTCACCCACTGTACTCATCAGTTTCAAGACAAAACGACTTTTAGAACCTCAGTTCAGAGTTCGGACTGCCGCACAAGCCAACATAGCTAATTATAAAATATGTAGATATAGAATGAGAAAAAATTGTTATGCATTATGGACCATTATGTCTTTCTCGTAGTAAGATATCATTATTAGAGCTGGGACTCAATCCCAAATTGCACCAGTCCTGTGGTTGTCAAGTACCCTCCCTGTACCACCGGCAGCTGAAAATGGAATTACGAGCGGTCAATAATCCGGTAACCTGGGAAACCAATTAGAGTCTAAGCCCATAGTATGGACACCTCGTTATTACGGACAGTTTGCTTTGTCCCTGGCGAAAACCCTTCCTTACATTTTCTTTATAATAAATTTAATCAGCTTAGACCGGACGATACTAATTTCAATTAGTATCTTCAGTGCAGTTAAAACTGCACTGAAGCACACGCACCAACTCCACGGTATGGCCATCACGTTACGCATGCGCACAACCATATCACCCGCACACAGGGGCAGCCATGGACAGCTGTTTCGCCCTTGTTGAGGCTCATCACCATGGCATAGCCGTCGGGTCAATGAACGGGGAAAACCCGTGTATCAAAGACCCTTCACTGCCGAGGCTAGTGCAAAGCACCCCTTTAAGCGCCAACTCCACCGGACGCCCCGTTGTTGGTTCTCTCCTTTGCTCCGAGAGATTTTTCTCCGGCAGGAGTCCATAAGCCGGAGCGTCTAACTTCCATACTGCGCTTATGCAACGGCGTTTTCACAAGTAGGTTATTTTTAGATAAGCCTTTCCCGCGAATTGCTTTCGAAAAGCCAATCACAAGCAATTTCGTCAGCAATAATAAAGTTTTAATACGTAACCAGGACAGCTCTTCACATTGAAAAAAAAAAAAAAGGCGGACGCACGGGAGGAATCTTCAGAGGATTCTTCTGACAGTACTTCAAGCGACAATGTCAGTATTTACACGGAAACTAGCAGTTCAGAGGAAGATCTGCAAAACGTAGAAGAGCCCAGGACGGCTATTTCATCGGCGACAAAGCATAATTAACGCAAAGAAGAACGGAATTACATACAGAACGCAACGCATTCGCGATGGACCAAAATTAGCCGCCATTTTTTTTTCACCTTGATTGATGCGGACGTCAACGGCAACAGTCATTTTTCGCGGGAAAAGCTTATCTAAAAATAAACTCACTTGTAAAAACGCCGTTACACGAATTTATGGCAGTTGAACGCTCCGGGTTATGGGCTCCTGTCTCTGGGTATTCCGGTTTCCCCCCTCCTTAAAAAAACCAACATTTTCAAATTCCAATTCGACCAGGAATCAGGTAGAAAAAGAATCGTTATTTGTTTACTAGTAATAACCAAAGGTGACGGAGTGCGGGCGACAACGATCGAAGGTCAAAACGCTTTTGCTCCAGCTAGGTGCTTTGCCTAAGTTTTGCGTTACAGATGGTCAAACCACGCGTGATCAAATTGCGAGAGAAAGAAGGTCCAAACGCGCGCGCGTGATCAAACTGCGAGTGAAAGAAGGTCCAAACGCGCGTGATCAAACTGCGAGTGAAAGAAGGTCCAAACGCGCGTGATCAAACTGCGTTCTCTGCATTCCATTCATTCTCTATGGAAGTCCAAACAAATGCTGGCTTACATACATGCAACGCATGCGTAATAACAACCTGGAGATTAGGATTACAGGCTCCTCTTGTCGCTCGCAATTATTTACTTATTTAATACGGACATTTTTTATGGCCCCGTCAGGTGTCCTTATTAACGGGGCTTCACTGTAAATTGGTTTTCCTATTCCCTACATCCAACCTTTCAAGCCACATCTGCTCAATTCCTCAATGGAAGGCTAAATATCAAGAAGATAAAGATCGGTAGGTTATGGATGGGAGTAAAAAAGTATTTTCATGCGCAATATTTCGGTTTCGGCAAACCTAAACTTTATCAGGGGCTAATTTTTGCAAGTGGGTAGTGTTGAGTTGAGTTCAAGAGCTTTAGAGCTGTGAAAACCTTCACGTGTTTTCAACTTTACATTACTGAGATTCGTGGCAAACCACACTTCAGGTGCCGACGCGTGCGAGAAAAATAAAAATAGCAACTCAGTATAAATTTGTTGACGGCTAATTTTTTCAGTGGCTGACGACCAAACCTGACGAAACTGTGGTCACAAAAATTCCACTGCTGAATCTACACAGCTTATACTGCCGAATGGCATATACTATGATTTTCACTGATTATTGTTTGTCATATAATGCAGTTGTGCTGAACTGAGGAAACTGACTTAAGACGTGAAAGTAGTTTTTTCCTCGTAAAAATGTTTGATGATTATTTTTTCTTGTACACATTCCAACACGTTTGGTTAACAAAATTTCTGGCAGCTGATCAGCCCTTCACGACCTCCTGTTCACCTCTTGTGGTCACCATACCGTTCTGTACGTACGTATATTTCCTCTGACACTAAAGAGGAGAATTTGTTGAAAAAAAAACAGACGAAAAAATTAAAACAGGACGTTCTATCTTGACGAAAATTTATGCAAATCTTGTGACTATTATGTTTGAAGAGGAGAAAATAAGATTCCGGTGGAGGTTAACTGCGAACAAGTTCTGACAACAAACAACAGCTCAGCACTTTTGTATGGCACTTAACTGGTAAAGGTCTTAAACTTTTGAATCTTCCAATTAAAAAAGGGCGTATATAGACTTGCCTATAGGTCACGCAAAACGTTAGCGATGCACAATCCGCCCAGTTCGCGATTTCACAAGCTACAGAGTCTTGAGGCGATTGACGAATTTGAGAGAAATCTCGCTTAACTGAGGACCTCACGAAAATGGACTTAGAGAAGTTATAGAGACTTGGAAGAAAGTTAAAGAACAACCTAGTACAGCCACGATCATTAAGAGCATCAGGTACGCTTTACGTAAGTGCTGTGCTGTAGCTTTCATCAAAAGATTACAGTTATTGTTACGTGAATAAATGTTTGACTTTAAGAGTGCTAAGGGAAATAGTTGATGAGATTTTAAACAAATCCCCCCGCAAACTAAGTAACAAAACAATCATATTTTCTTCTACGTTCTCTCACATGTATCTGGATCAGAGGAACGAAAAAGAAAGTGTTCCGTGTATCTAGATTTCTCTAAAGCGAACGGAACACATTTCAGCATCGTTTGAATTGTCTTTCAACAACTACATCTTAACTTGTTGAACGAGAAAAAAAAACTAAAAAGAACATTTGTCAAGGATTAGCGCTTAAATTTCAACAAGTTGCACCTGAACGTTTGGCGACAGTCGGAGGAGGTTGGATATAAGTTAAATAATCAATGAACGTGGCGTGGTAACACTGTTCACGCTGCTTCACTGGCGTTTCAACCTCCTTTAGCCTTGTGAAAGACTTCATGGCTAATGTTTGGCCTTCAAAAAGGCTGTCACGGTCTTCCACTGAAGTTGAGCGGCCGAAAATTTGCATCGCCAGTTCAGTCCAATAGTCGCAAGCAGGTAAGGAAACTGATTTCAATTCGTAAGAATAGCTCTTTTCTCCAATATCCTGCGGGGACGGACAGTTGAAAAATAACCGAAATCAACAATCAAAAAGTAGATCGATGAAGTGTTCAGCAACCCGTAAAAACATATGGTCCAACTCAATGGCCATTGAATTAATTGTCTTGACCTATATTAATGCAATATTATGTGCTTGACAATTTGTGACTAAAACGATAGTTGCTGATCATTCTAAAAATATATTCATATTGTTAAGTCATCAACTATTGTGAAAAGCGAATAGAAAATACTTAAAATTCACCTCACGTTTCAATCAACATCAACAATTTATCTGTTTCTCTGAAGCCCAAAAACTAAAAAACGTAAAAAAAAAATCGAAAAATCTCACATGATTTTGAAAATTTTGAAAAACACCTTGCCTCGTGTGAAAGTGCTAACGACGAGGTTTTATAGAAAGATTTCGCTTACAGACTCAATTTGATGTCCATGATTTTTTAAACGTTTTAAAACGTAAATTAACTAGCGTTTCCTAGCAGTGTTTTAAAAGAGTTTTATGACAACTCGTCAAAAATTCAAATTCTCAATGAGTGATGATCACGGGAAAGCCTCTAGATTTTATATTAGAAAATCTCGACCCATAAAATCCATTAATTTACTCACGGAACAAAAGTGAACTGCCGGAATTTCGTATAAACACATCGAAGTTGAGGGCACAAATTGAGATATTGAGCGACTTAGTTGTTCCGTATGAAAATGAACTTATTCACACTATTGTTTCACTTCGAAATATTTCAAAGGCTAATTGTAGTAAAGTCACATTTCGCAAATAAAATACCCAGGAATGGAGCGGTCACGGTCTTATTGTAACAGAACATAGCGTGATTACCACAAGCGATTAATATTTGTATAAACATTTATATAGACAAATCTCGGCAAAAAAATAGTTAGCAAATTCAATACTGCACTAAGTACTTTGAACTGAACAGATTACAGGACCAAAATACATTTGGAGAGAGGAGATGTGAACATCAACAACAGTCTTGTAGTTTTCCCTTAAACGTGATGACAAGAACGTAGAAATGTCCACAAACAATACAAACATGTTGCAATATATCAATACTAAGTCTCTGGTGTTTGGATGTTTGGACTTCGCCATTCAACAAGAACAATGACACCGGAAAGAACGTAAAAAGATCAAGAAAATCTTAGTGACAGAGCTTACAACGAGGAATTCATGGCAAACGAGTAGATTATTGCCGCCACATCCGAATCGCGGGTTTTGAATTTGCCTCTTTTAAGAAGCAAGAAAACAATAAGAAGCGCTAAAAAAAAGAACTGAAGCCACCAAAAATAACACAAAATTTGGAGGTCAGGGTGAAGACCTCATGTTTCTAATTTCAAGAGGATTAAAAAGCTAACAACAATAGCTGGTGGGCTAGTGGAGACGAGAACACTTTAAAAACAGCTAAACACGCCGGGAACGAACAGGAAAAACTGCCGCGCCGAACTTCGAACTTCATCTGATCATGGTATGGAAAGTTTGTCGTGTATTTTTAGTGCTGTAAAGTTTTTGACTAAATCCGGGTTAATGACTGTTTTATTTTTTCGTTTTAAAAACGCCATTTTAGCTTAGTGAACTTACTTTATGTTCGTTCGGTATAGTGACTTAATACTGTCGCGACAGTAGATTTCAACAATTTTCCTAAAGTCCTAAGTCCGTTTCTGTCCTAGTTTTAAAGTGACTTCATCGATCGTCAGTATTCCAACTGTTAAAGACCGATAGTCATACAAATAATATAATAGCACAGCATGCAACCGAACAACTTTCTTTAAATTTGACTTTGGTTACGCATTCGGATTGAAATGCACATACGTAAAAGTTAGCATCGACACCGAAAGCATTTGGACCGCAGTCAATGCTTGCTTCACATGACCGAAGTTTTCGATCGTGGGAGGCCTTGAAATGGAGTTAATTGAACCGCAGTAACGAGGCAAATTATGTAGTGAGTGATACGAACCTGCCAATCATTTTCTAAAGGGCATTGTGTGTGAGTTAATACAGCATATCAAGGTTGAGTTTATTACCCTGCTACCAGACTTCACTTGTGACTAGGTTGTTGATATCTCTTTCTCGCCTCAGGTGCGACGTGAAATGATGCCTGAAGTCGACTCTTTCGATCCGTTTGTTACCAGCCAAAACAGGAGAGGACATCCCAGATCATACAGCCAGTACTATGAAGGTATCTTTCAATATCGCTTATCATGGTTTTATTCGCGATGAAGAGAGCGCAAATTCGGGACTCAGTAGTCGGTGTCGGTGTGTTAATTAACTAGCACTGGTTGGGTATATCGGCCATGGCAGCCTTTCACAGGTGTCCGGGGTGGTCTTCTGTTTTAAGGAAACCCAACCCTACTCGAGGCCGAACGCTTTCTAAAAAGAACACGTAGAATTGTCGGTATCACCCGTCAATCGATGTGATTTGGCGAATCCAAGCATTGTAGATGATAAGCGACTCAATTTTGTTCTCTTGTATTAAGACACAATAGGTCTTAAATTGAAAGTACATTACTAATCCGCTTTATTCACGAGTTTTATGTTCGCTTTCCTGGGTTTCATGAGCTTCGTCGCTAAATTTCAAAGTTCAACGTTACAAACCTTTGTTCCGTAAAAGATTAAGCAAGATAAAACGAGAAAAACGTTATTCTTAAGGGCGAGCATTGCTCGCGTGTCTTTTGAAAAAAAAACTTGGTCTAGAGCCAATCTTTAAGACCTTCTTTTGAGAAAATGGATAGAGTTACCGTATTGACATGTGGATAAGTTGCTCACGAAGAAAAATCTTATATATGAAACTCCACACTAAGCCACCCGAAAACCGCTGAAAGGATCGAATTAACAGGCGATGTCTGAAGTCGTACAGCTCGGATGATAGACGTGTCGCCTAATTCTCGGTCACGAACAAAACTTTGGACATAGGCATTCCATCAACACGACAAAACTCAGATTACCGTAGACCAGCCATGTTTGTAACAATTTTACAACTCCTCATTCTATCAAGTGGTTTCTCGTATAAAAATTGCACCAATAACGAAACGAAACAATTTAAAACAGAGGCCACTATAGCTTTATCAACATTTCTGGTCAGCAGTGACCGACACATGTTTTAACAATGTTAAGCAAACAAACTTCGACTCAAGAGAAATTCCAATTTTTCATGATGCGTTAATTTGCGTGCAAGACGTGACATTCTGACGGCAGGAAAAGGAAATGATACAGACGGGACGAAAACAAAGATAACCGGGTCTACACAAAATCTATTACAAAAGAATACGCAATAGAACTGCTAATATCAGGTCTGAATTTGGCGGATTCTTTATTTTCACTATTACCCCCCGGATGAAATGCCGCTTAGTCTGTTTTGTTAGTAGCCTTTTAATCTCGCAAGGTGACCGCATTCAAACGAAAAGCTAAATGTATCTGGCAGAATATTGCTGACATTTTTCATGAAGCTCCAAAATGGCTCTAAATTGTGATCGTCTGCTCCGGGGGGGGAGTGAGACCGAGTCCCCTATGACGAATTGTCACAGTGGTTCTTGAGCGTATGTTCTAGCTTTTGATTTTGCCAAAAAACCTCAAGAGCAACACTACCATTTTGTTTTGTGTTTCATGATGTCTTACAATCAGTTTTAAGTTCATTTGCTGACGACTGTAACCTAGTGTAAATCGTCGGTTAGAAGTTAACAGAAGAATCTGGCGTTTTCCACGACTGTATTTTCATAAACTGCATAACATAAAGTACAATGAAAATTTTGAGGTCGAATTTTTACTGTTAAAACAAACATATCACTAAGTAGGGAACTTTTGATAAAAGTATGAAACGCATGGCGGAGTTTCGAGCGCACACTACGTCAGTGAAATAAGTGTCAAAACAAACTTTGCATAATCCGGTAAAATAACCTTGTTTGTTTAAGATAAAAATGGTCTCAAAAAGCCTCAGCTGTACGCAAGAAGATTTCAGTACATTAAGGCAGTGCGGAAAAGGTTGTCGCATATCGCTCTAACGAGTTCTTCGAACAAGTCGACAAACGAAAAGAAAATGTGGATTTTTTTAAGAGTAAAACGTCGCTTTGAAGTTATGTCGGAATTATGTCTTCGACATTCTTTACGAGCTGTCGCATATTCAGTGTACATACGAACGGTTGTGCAATTTCTACAGGTGTATCAATTATACATGTGTCAAGTTTTGTTAGGCTCGTGGCTTCTACGTCGTAAATTAGTCTATCAATGGAACAAATCCCAAGTAACTTCAATGCGCCACTCAAACTTTGTAAAGATGACAATTAAGATGAGAAAAAAATTACGACGGGAAATTAAACCTGCGTACGACCCACTTGTAATATCCTCCGGATGTCGTAGCAAAACAGGTCGCGAGCGGAATGGCTAGTTTAATAACTCGTTACGGTTCACTTGTATCGTTTCTACGTCAGCTTTAGTTCACTTTGACGATCGCGCGAGCCCACGATTATATTCCCTGAGGGTATGTGAACAACACGCTTGGCAAAAGTGATGAAAAAGACCCTACAACTATTGCAATTCTTATGTTTTTCAATGAAAAAGTGCCACATGTCAGTTATTTTTGCCAATTAGTTGGCACAGAATTGCTGTGTCTGGGAAAAACGAGAGCGCCCGTACCTCATTGGAAAAAGGGCTGTAAGTGGCGAGACAGAACGATACCTACCGAACCAATCAATCGTGTACATGTACAAAGACGGGTTGTATTTATTTGGCATATTTACACTGCATTTTACCTTCTGTGTATTCAATGAGCCACTTAAATCAAAGCTTGTGTGGTTGAGGTTTTCTTGCTTGTCATAAATAGTTAAAAGCGACGTTTGTATGTTTATGCGCGGCAAAGTACAATAGAAGAGGCTTTTCGTGCGTTACGTCATTCTCTATTGTCTTTTGGCCAATGGACGGTGGGTAATTATTGATTTCAATTAATAAGATCTGCCCTCGCGTCAATCAATGGATGATTAGCAAGTCGCTCACAGCTACACACAAAACTCAATTCCATTAGTAAAATGTGAACAACGAGCAAATTATGAAGGACATTTTAACTTCCAAACTGCTCTGGATTGTTCGGGTTTGTGGTCCGAGCGTGATGCTACTTGAAGCAGCTTAACATTTTCCCGTTGAGTCATTCATGGTCCTAAACGCTTACGAGACCGCGACGGACACAGAATCGGTAGAGAGGGTTTCGCCATATTGCAGTCTGAGTGTAACCCAATCTCCGACAGCCATGAACGATTCATCATTCACAAGAGGAGAACGTAAATACCGCAACACAAGTGAAAGGTTGGCCCTTGCGAGGAAGGTTGAGCTAAGCGCAATCGAGCAAAATGCGAACGTTGTCATTCTGAGCCCGCAGAAAGTGGCTGTCGAAAGAGCCGGCGAAATGTCCCCGAAGGCTGAGAACGAGGGGTCCACGACATCGGCAGCTAAAAAGAAGGGATTGCAAAAGCTGGCGTCGGGAGCCATTGCTAACATAGGCACGGTGTTTAAGGGGGGTGCAAGTACAGGGGATATGGAGGGGCGAAGTGAGACGGGTAGGTCGTCTAGCAGGAATGCAGCCAAAGGCTCGTCTGTACTGAACGATCTTACTCCCCATTCTGATCCAGGGATGCAGGAAAAGCTGTCACCATCAGGCTCACACAAGGAAAAGTTCTTTAACAAGACCTGGAGGAACCGGCTTAAAGTTGTATCTAATGCTGGAAATGCCTTATGGATTCCTCAGGTACATAGAGAACATAATCCGGCGGTGGCGCGCGTTATAGTTGTAGCTTTGACTGTTCACCGTCGCGTTACTTCGCTAATACGTTCAGTCAAAATTCATTAAGTGCATTGCCGATGGGACCCTGCAAGCACAGCGAGTGGCTTAAACATCGCGAAATTTGTACAAGACAGAACTTACGGGCAGCTTTCTCTATCGACAATCTGCTGTATCTACAAATTCAAAGTTCATTCCACTCATGCCTGACCTTGCTAAAGTATTAAGTGTCGTCACGGCACTTTGAATTTTATAAAGAGAGTTTCCTATCGCTTCAAGTCAACTTTTGTGCGGCCACAAACGGGGAAGCGTTGAACGAACGCATACAAGATTTTGGCAACGAATGGGATCGTTTTAAAGAAAATCTTTGAAGTCGGATCTCGTAAAAATGAGTTTCGAATGTTGAACTCTGTGGATGAAAACCTCCACGGTAGTGAAACGATGAAAGCTGAAAAGAATACTAAATATTATTAAGTTTGCGCTGTTAGAGTTTAAATAAAGTTTTTATTTGTAACTTTTACGGTAGCTTTCGACATAAACTATCACTAACCCTGCTAAACTGAGAATGCAAACCACTAACTTTCTACCACGCACATCCTTTCACTCTCCTATATAACTAAGCAGCTCCTTCCATTTCCCTACTTGAATGCTATTTAAAAGGATTTATTTAACGTTTAGGCCCGGCAAAACCCATCTGATCCTCTGAGCAGTTTGCGTTTTCAATTAACCGTGATGAGAATTAGGCTTCGGTAAATTTGCCGCCTTAACGAGCTTTTTGTGGCTTTGCAGGATGATTTTAGTTGGAGCTCAGTGGAAGGAAGAAAAGTCCAGCTAACGAGCATTCCACTGTCCGCACTGTCAGAGCCAGAATGCATCGCTCTTCAAAGAGTTGCACAAACCAGGTTAAAGCAAATGGATTTCAAGAGTCATGTAACAATACCTAAAGGTACGTATGGTGCAATAATCATTCTAATGACAACAGTCTCAATAAAAGTTTAATGAAATAGTAAAAGCCAATTCACTTACAACAAGTTCGATTGTGGTTCTCAACCCAAAGAGAAAAGGAAGACTCATGCATTTGGACTCAATCAAGACAATAACAAACTTATCTACTGCCTTGACGGTCAAGAGGCTGCCATTTTGTTTGATAAGAAGCCCATCAAAATTGAGACTTTTTTTAAAAAGTGGAGGCAAACGCCATTATTAGTTACACTTGTTCAAACTTCACGGCACTTGTTAACAATGCAAATATAAATTTACAGAGATCGTTTTATAATTTTCGGCGCGAGATGAGGTGTGAAAAATATCGCCGTTTTGTGCGTTTGCAAGCTTTTGACATGTCATTTTAATTAAGAGACTTGATCACGTAAAGTGAAAAGAAGGTAATTATGTCAAACAACACTTCTTCAACACGTTCACAAATTTTTGAGGTTGAAAATTCATTTCTGCAGTTTGCAATATTTTAAACTGTGTACTATTTATCAAAATATAAATAATGCTTGTTCTTTAAAAAATCTAATGAGATTACTGGGCTGATTGATAATAACCCTTGTCTGGCAGTACGAACGAAAACTAGTTGATGTGCCAAGTTTTAAAAGTCGAATTCTTCCTCCTGAACAGCAAGGTATCATGGTTCTGTTTTCGATTCAGACCACGCTTCCTCAAAATTGCCTTTTGAAAAAAGAAGTTTACCTTGTTGAAATATCGGATGAAATACTAAATAATGCAAACCTTTGTTCACATGTAAATGCACGATTATCTTAAGCAGTCCCCTGTGTTCACAATATATTTGTTGTCAGATCGGCTAGAATTTATATTTATAGCCTGTATGTCCCAGTGCTGGTTTATTATTTGTTCTATTATTTTTGTTGTCGGGGTGACTTTGGCTTTGATACAAACAAATGGCTGTTTTAACTTTTTCTTAGTTCAATACCTTGTCAAGTGTCGAGGGTACAGGTTAAAAATTATAAAGAAAAATCAAAAACAAACACCCTTCAGACCAAAAGTATGAATCTACTTCATTTGAATTTTGACACTGACGCATTTAATTTCTAAAGATATCTCTTTCATCTCCCAAAATAGACTTCTATGGAAATTCATTTTGTTTTTGTTAATTCCTTCCTTTTTGTGTTAGAACCAGTAATTATTAATTTAGATGCAGTAAACAATGCTTGTCCCAGTGCTGGTTTATTATTTGTTCTATTATTTTGTTGTCCTATTATTTTGTTGTCGGGCCTTTCTTGTCAACATAGTGTTCACAATTCTGTACAATGTTCATTGGTACTCTGTGCAAAGTTTAAGCAACAAAAGAGCCTTCAATAGTCTGAAGGACATAATCAGTGAAGAACTAAAACACCATCACTAATGATGTTTAATGCTACTATAATGACATCAAACATCTGCTGTTTACTGGTGAACAAGTTTTAATTTAACGACAACATTTTCTTTCCAAAATAGGTAACCATAGCAATGGTGTAACTTGTCAAAAGCACTTATAAGTCCAGCTTTAGGTATTTATTTATCCACAACAAGCTTTTCAAAACCCCAGTTTTTGTTTTCCATGTTGGCAAAAATGTTAGAAGGTTTCTGGGTAGCCTGTGTCACAGTCAAATTAAATCCCTGATATAGACAGCCTGCATAATGGCTTGCAGAAGCTTGTTCTGATATATATATATATATACCTTTTTGATTGGCTAGAGCCTGAGAAAGCCTGAATTTACTTTTGAGATCAATTGAAAAAAAGTAGTGTACATCTGCCAAAACAGTGGTCCTCGTCAATAGCTAGAGAAAACCAAGGAAAATACAAAAATACATTGTGGAGTATTGGATGATTGTTGCTGTTGGAAACATCCAATCACCAATTGTGTAAGACATTTAGTCAAACAGAAACAGACCCAACTAGTGGTCTATTATCAATGCTGCGTTCTGATTGGTTGAGCTGCGAAAGCACAAGCTTTTGGCGGCAAAAAAAGGATTAAAGTCTAGCTTTAACCAGCTAAAGTTGTTTTGTCTCGATATTTTTGACCAGCTAGTTGGATTTTACTAAAACAATATTCCTCTCGCCCTCATGGCCTCTGAGTCAATAGCCCATTCGGGCTCGAGGAATAATTGTTAAATATCCCTGCAAACCTGCAGAATATCAGAACAAGCTTTTGGTAGACCTTATGCAGATGCACTATATCAAGTTCTCTAGATCACTGTGTAAAATTCAAATCTGCCAGCAATGCAGGCTAGGTTTATGGCTGTCTTAAATTTAGAACATTCTACAATAAGTTATTATATTAGGCAACTGCAACTTTACTACCATTATTACATTCCCTTTGCTTATGAATTATTGCATCGAAGTAAAGATACATTGTCAGTCAAACCTTGCTTTATGGACACCCACTTAATACAGACACCTCATTACTATGTAAAGTTTGCTTTGTCCCTGGGGAAAGAAATCCCTTATATTTTCTCAAAATTCAACTTGCTTAACATTGACACCCTGTTAATACAGGTCGTGTACGCTTTCTATGGCCCCTCAGTGACGGGGTTTGACTGTGCTAAAAAATATGATTTAGAATTGAACTAGCGTACTATGGTCTCGCATTTTTGCATGCGTTGAAGGTTTGAAACTTATTTTATAGTTAGACTTGGTGTGCTTGCCTATGGCAGAATTACTACTGCAAATAGATCAATGGTTAATAACCTTTTGTCTAAATGAATGGCAACAGCTTGGGTTGTCTTTATATATTTCGATGTTAGGAGCACTGCTCAAATTTACACTAAATGAGCTGTTTGTGCCGTTGGTACCTACAACACTTGCCTCATCTTTTCAGAAAGTATAGTTACAGCCCTAATAATGCGCCACTTTGTAATACCAGTAGTGTGTAACTCTGGCTGTTTTAAAAAACATTCCCTCCAAGGAAAGTGCAAAGCATGCATGGACCCCCTTGGGCTTGCATGACCCATGTCTAACACGACCCTTAAGAGCTGATTGGGAGTTATTTGATATTTCCTTATCAGTTTGTTTTACTTTGAATGAAGGAAAAACATAAAACCTGGATAATCTTCACAGAGATAAAATCTTTACAGCTATTACATCATATAAGGGTTTTTCAGAATACACAGTATTTCATATACAAGCAAACATTTTGTTAATAAAACAATTTCAAGTGATTCTTCCAAATCCAGCCATTTGGAGGAGCAAAGAGTCTATAATATTAACAGATAATATTATTTCTCATAAAAGAAACCTTCTTGCAATCATCAATTGATTAGAAATAGTAATACTCAAGTGCAATGTTGTTTAAACCCGAATCTTTCAAACAGGATGGCCTAAACCTTTCTTTGACATAAACATGAATATTGTTGCAGCTTTTAGTTAATACAGGAAGACTTAACACAAAATAACAAGATTTATTGCTAGATTAAGTGATTTACAATGATTAAAGAACCAGATAGAAAGTTTAAATGGATTAAACAGTCCCAGTAACTCAACTTTATGTATTTTTGGCAGTAAAAGCAGCAGCTGTCCTGTTTTAAGAGAAAATGTGTTAATTCACAGGCATTTGTTGGTCTTTTCTGTTGTATGATTATTTTGATTATTCTGAGAGTTATTTCAATTACAGTTGGATTTGATACATTTTTTACCATGCAGAGTTAGGTTCATACAGGATTGAACTTAGTGATCACATTTTCGATTTCTTGTGACCTTACCTATTGCTCATGCATTGCCATTTTCTAGGAGAAATGTTCTGTTAATCGTAACAGGTTTAACTTTAGGGTTTAAGGCCCTCCAGTTGATACAATACCTTGTAAAGCAGGAGGCAGGAAACATGTTGCACTCAGATAATATTATTATGCTTAGATAATCCATGGGGAGTCTTCCTTTCTGACCACTAGAGGGATTTGTAACACAGTAATTATCTCCTGTTCAAAGCTGTTTTCACAGACGTACACAGTCTACTGGTCTATCTAGAATCTACCCAATACCAGAAATAACAACTGTAATACCAAAACTCTACAAAAAGGTGGCAAAATGTTGAAAAATCAATAGAACCCCATGAAAGTACAGCAAGCCAGGTTCTTTTTGAATTGTACAAACACAGTATTTTGTCTGCAGGTTCAACAGTTAAAAGTTCATAAATTTAGCATGTCTCAATAAATGGTTCAATGTGTATCAACGTTACAGACATATCTAATTAATCAATTATTTGTTCTTTCTTCATTAAGACCCAAGGTCTCCAAGAAAATCCCTCAAGAGAGCCCTTTCCTGGAAAACAAAAACTTCTGGGTCTGGCCTTTTTGATAAAGGTAAAGGTTGGTTTAAGTAAATTTTAGCATATAAAAAATTTTGTATTTTGTTGTAGATAGTTTGAAAGTGTTAATTAAAACAATAATGGTTTCATAAACACATTGATAAACATATCACATTCATCACAGGCAGGGGTCTCTAAGACTGAAACAGACATAGCTCAAAGATAATTATTGCTCATGATTTTGAAAAGGTGCTTAAAATATATTTTTACATTATCAGTTCCATAAACTTTAATTTCAAAGAAGCTCAGCTCTGACAGTAATTAGGAATTACAGCCAAAAATAATGAATAGAATTGAAGGTACATGAACATTAGATAGCAAGAGATTATTATGATTTCTAAATTGGATTACAGAAAATGGTGTCTTTGCAATACCTCTTCACAAAGCAGTAACATCTCAGGGTGTTATGGATACTTCTGAGTTGAAAAAAGGACAGAGGAATGTTAAAGAAAGTACACCATCAATTTCCTCAACAAACTCCACTGGCAATCAAGAAGTACCTGAAGAATCACCAAAAGTAAGACGACATTCATCAGGGTCAAGTCTCTCACAAAGTTCCAGATCGTCTAATGAGAATTCGAATCAAAATAGTGACTACAAGTCTTTATCAGGTAAAGACCAACCTACAGAATCATCTAGTTGGAAATCACGGCTTATTGATGCCCTGACACTTCTGTCCTCTTCTGCCTCGGCATCATGTCTGATGGACAAGCAGTCTGCACTCAGTCCCCCAACACCACAAGTTCCTCCAATTGTCTTACAAGCTGTGGAACATCTCCAGTTGCATGGTAGGGTCCTTAAAAAGTATTGTAAATGGTACATTTTTTGTATAGGTACATGTAGATTAAATGTTAAGCTGCTGACAAAATAGATGAAGCACAGTTGTCAGTGGGAGCCAGTTTCTGTAACATGAAGCACCAAGGAGCATTGCTAATCGCTCTGGATGAGATGCTAGTTAATTGCAAGGCCACCCCAGGCAGTATATCACGAGAACCCTGTTATACATTTTGATGAAAAGAGACAAAGTTAAGAGAAACAGACTTTCTTGTCTAAGCAAACAACATGATAGCAACATTTGAACCTGTACCTGCAGATTTATAGTTCAAGATGTTTACTGCCCGGCAACCTCCACAGAGGAGTTTTTAATTATTGTGCTTGTTTTTGTTTGCTAAATAAAAAATGGTGGACACTTCCTTACAACCACTACAAGATCCTTTAAAGACAACAACAACAAACCTCCCCACCCCCACCCTTTTCTACAAGTCAAGCATTTCTTTACTTAAAACTGACATAGTCCATTAGTAAATGAAATTTAATTGATGTATGTATGTTATTCTCAGGTCTTCATGTTCTAGGAATATTTAGAGTTGGAGGCTCAAAGAAGCGAATGAAGCAAGTATGTACTCACATTTTTCTTTCAATTTGACTATTTGTTTTGACTACACATTGGTGTAGAAAATTAGATACTTGCATGTTCTTAAAGCAAAGTACCTTCTCAATTAACTGCTGAGGCTCTGTAAGTCCTTAGCTCTGCTCAGGAGTGTTACGTGCACATCTGAAAAAGGAAATTGATTGGTTCTTGTTGCAGATGAGAGATCAGTTTGATTTAGGAGAGAAGACAAGATTTACAGCAGAAGATGACAACCCACATGATGTGGCCGCATTATTCAAGGAATATTTCCGAGACCTTCCAGAACCTCTTCTAACCCGTGACCTGTATTCTGCCTTCTTAGAAACCCAAAGTAAGCCATACAGACAAATATTTTCATAGCATTATTGCAAGGAAAAAACTCAACATAGCATTTTACATTACTAACATTCCCCCCCGTACAAGGAGTAGCTAGAAAAAGTGGGATTTTCAAAAAGTTTTCCAGGGTCCTGGAAAAAAAATTATACTTAAAAAATTGTTTTGAATTTAAGAGTTATCCAGAGCATTACCTTTTTGTGACGGGTGGAAAAATTAAATGTAATATGTTGATTTTAAAAAATGGGCAAAAAACATCCCCTCAACTTTCTGATCATTTTTGAAAGTCCTTTCTCACATTTTTCAATCACTATGAAAAGGCTATAACATTCATTTTCTGTTTGTTAAACAGATGATTTTAACAGCAGGTACTGAACTTAATTCATTTTTGTTAGTCTCTAGATGAGCTTAAACAACGACAATGTCGACAGCAGTAAAAACATTGCTAAAAATTAATTTGCATCCTTTCAAATGTTATTGTGTCTATTGAAACCTGCTCTATATGTCAAATGTAGGCCATTTTTCCCGGAGTTGAATTCTGAAGGACTTTTATTCAGGTTTGAAAGGAGAAAGGAAAATTTGTCCTGGTACATTCATATTCTCCATAAAATGTCACATTAGGAGGTTTCACATCAAAGTCATGTAGTGGACATCAAAGAAATGAACTAAATAGCATGATGCTCATCCAGAGCTGTTGTTTTCTCAAGTTCATAAAGCCAATATTGTTTTTGGATGTTGTTACTTTCGTTGTAGTGGTTGCTTAAGCTCTCTATTGAAAGGATCAGCAACAACTATATTCAACATAGCGTTTAGCAAAGAATCTCACAGGTTTGATTTCTACTTTTAGGTTTTGAAGATCAAAGCACGCAGATAACAGCCCTTCGTCTCCTATGCTGTTTACTGCCAATTCCAAACAGGGACACGTTGAAAGTCCTTCTAGAATTTCTTGCTGAAGTTGCACAGTGGTCAGAAGACAGAATCGGTGAAAATGGAGTTGAAGTATGTTCGTTTTGTTTTTCGTAGTAAAGATTTCTTGTAACACAAGTTATTCATTTATTTATTTATTTAATTTATTTATTTTAAGAAAGGGGATTGGCACTGCCGGAAATAAATAAACAGCTGTTTTGGCAAACCGTGCAAGTTGTTCTTTGTTGATTTAACATTTGTTTCCTGTAAATTTTTCATCTTTTGTTCTCTTTGTATTTTGTCGTGTGTACGTGTAGGAGTTATTACTGGCCTCTGGTCCGCCAAAGAAATGTTGGCCAGCAAAAATGGGAAGATTTTAAAGCTGATTATGAAGATGTTTGAAGAATTAATTGATGAAGCCGGTTCAGAATAAATAAGACACATACCTCGACATTACTTTCTAAAAGTGTCCTGCTCCCCTAAAATCTCTTGTAAAGCTTCTTCATGCCACTTTAAGTTTATGCCAACGTGGAGCGATTCCCAAAGCTGCCATTTTAAAACCCCAGGGGCCGACCCGAGGGCCCGGGAAAGAGACTCGAACCCAGGCTCTAGAAACTGCGGCCTTACGGTGATGTTTTTTTGTCTGTTTAGATTCCAGGAAACAAGATGAATTCCAAGAACTTAGCAATTATTATTGGCCCAAATATCTTACACAAGGTAAGATTTGATCATATCTGTTTTTGACAATAATTTCACGAGCGCGCAATGGATAAGGCTTCATTTTCAGCTGTTTGGGGGATCCCATTTTGTGCGAGTGAAACTGGATATGAGAAAAGAGATGCAACAAGGCGTAAGGTCATAGTCACCTCATATCCACCAATAACGGTCTTTTAGAAGCAAGCAAGAAATAGTCATGAATTTCGGTGATTTTATTCTATGGTAGTTTTTTTCGGCCATGTAAGATTTCGTCCTCTCGTTAACAGACCCCGCATTTCCGACACCCAACTAGTACTACCGACTCCAATACGGTTACCCCGTAAATACTTTCTATGTTGCTCATAGGATCCGTATTGGTGAGATTCCACCGTATCCAGAACTTGCTTATTTTATTCATTATTTTATTTCTTTACTATTATAATTTTTATATTTTTTTTTCATTTCGTTTGAATTAGGTGAAAGGCCAACATCATGACTTTTTAGTAGAAGACAAGGCTCGCGCTGACGAAAGAAAAGAAATCATCGACGTTGTTCAAGATATGATTGAAAATCACGACAAGCTGTTCGAGGTACGAGCTATGTTATTATATTTACGAGACCGTTTAATATATCAGGAATATGATCCTAATAATTAATAACCAGCAAGTAAATCTGCAAGGCGGGTCAGGGAGACCTAACTGGACGTTCCGATTAAAAAAAAAATCCAGTGGAGTATAGAAGGGAGCATATGGTTGGGCAAAATCTCGTACGCTTTGAATATTTTCGACTCCAATGTTCTCCCAACAAAACCCCTGCATTGGATATAAACAATTCAAACATTAAACTTCGCCACGATCGTTCGCAACTAGACGAAAGTTTTGCAATGGTTTGTCATTATGGTCACATCTCAACTTTGGCTATTTCAGATTTCTGCGGAAGTACACCATGACATTCTTCTTCAACTCCTTGACAATGAACCGGAAATAGTTGACTACATTTTAAGGAGGAAGCTGTTGCGAGCCAATGGTACAAGGTAATGAAACATTGTGAATGGTGTACGTGGACAAATAGGAAATAAAATACTTAATATAGATATAAATTTGATTTAACAGGTTAACGCAACAAACAGAATGGAAACCCCCTCCTTTGGAAAGCTGTTTGTCAAGGGAATTTTATGTCTCTCTGTGAGAGATATATAGGAAAACTTGGCCCTAATGTGCCTTGTGGTTATCACCACACTTCTGAAAACAAACTCTGTACAGGCTAAACTAGCTAGGAAATAATGTCCCAGCGGCCTTATTATAAACGAAACCGATACAAATCACGAGAAACATCTTGAAGGCAAACATTTTGCATCCCACACGCAGAATACAAATTGGAATCAGTTGCCAATTAAAAGTTTTTACCTTCTAGGACGAAATTTTGCTTCCGTAACATCGTCTCCTAGCTTACGACATGGAAGGAACAAATTTTCCGTAACAATGAGCTATCCATGATCTTAATAAGACGATAACTGCAGTTACTTTTACTAAGAGGCGTCTTAGGTTAGCTAAAAAGTGAGAGTAGCGTTTCATCAATCACTTCAATTTTATATCCTAATTCGAATAAGTGTGTTAAGGACTCTTCGTTTTTCTCGCAGCTTTGACATGGAAGACGAACTTTTTAATCTGGGAGAAACAGAAAAGCTTGAATTACCAATGAGAGGGCGTGTGCAATCTGCTGGTGCGATCGAACGTTCACGTGGTGTAAACACGCCCTTGTCGCGGTCACACGGCGACACGAGCTTGCGGCCGAGGCACTATCTAGCGACACGCAGTAGCAGTGATAAGACTCATTACAACCCTGGATTTCCTGTACGTAGTCATTCTTTGAATCAAGAAGAAGCAAGACATTATCGGGATAATGTATTTTGGCGACAGATGTCTACACCGGACGATAATTTATCGCCGCCAAGTTACAATTATAATTATCGACAAAATAAGCGCAGGACACCTCCTATAACGCGAACGATTTGTAGATATGATGGATCGGATGAGCCACCTTCACCATCTCTTTCATCAACATCACCGTCGGTCTCATACTCAAACTATTCTACACCTCCTTCTTCCCCTTCGGGCTCTGGGGCTTATGTATCTGCAGACTCGAATTCCTCATCACCTTTACCAGGTCGAGCTTATATCGAAGACGACCGACCGGCGTTATCGGAATGGACTTTTCATACGGAAATTGACGTAGAGTTGACTCACGAGGGGGACATGTACCCCCGAAGACGATCTCCTTCGCCTTTCACTTTTTCCGATTGGCAGCTAGAGAACTGGTTTCAATGGGAATCACTGACGCAACAAAACAGCAGTCAAAAAGACTTTCTGGAACAGGAAACGCTTGTGTAGTATATTTGCATGAGACAGTTTTATCTGTCTCTTAGTGGTAAAACGTTTTTGTGGAGTTCACTCACCCTTTTTCCAAGATAGGTGCCGAAATATGTACGATGACGCTCATGGAAACGGCACCCTAGTAAGACCAGAATTCACTTAGATCTGTAGCTACAACCAGTATTTTAGCCGTGCTGTTCTCTTTCAATTTAGTGAGTGGTTGGTATGTATGTTACTGAAGAGAATTGCGAGGTTGTGACCTAGGACCCTCGCTGCTCTCGCCCAGCTTGCGAGCAAGCTCTCCTTCGCCGCTCGCTCGGGCGTTCTCGCGAGAC